>JAVXUM010000046.1:1315389-1327383 GCA_035590655.1 Pouteria glomerata
CATACATTACCCTAATTGAATATATATATATATATATATTTTGATTAATTGAACATGGAATGGCGACTCCAAGTTTAGTCCTCACTCTTTTATTTCACCAAGCAAACGTTGCCACAGCCTGCCAATACCGAATATCAGAGGGACCTACTTTTCCGGATAAATTAATCATTTTAAAAAATAAAGTTAATAATTAACTATCAAAGTAATAATAAAAAATAAAAAATAATTGATGGATAAATAATAATCAAATTTAAAAATAGGTCAATATTTTAATCGAGGAAAAAAAACAATAAAATTGGAAAAGCGGCGATACTACAAAGCACTCACGTTTCCGATTTCTGCCACTACAAAAAGTAGAGGGGACGAGAGCGCGCCAATCCAAACGCATGAGCCAATATGTCCCCATCTATGGGCTCGTTTGGCTAAAAAAAAAATAAAATAAAATTTTATAAATTTTTATAAATCTCTATAAATATGAATTACGAAATTATAAAATATTATATTTTATTTACAATACAAAAAATGAGACACTAACTTTTAAATTTTATACAATCTTATATTTACTATATAAAACTCGAAACATTAACTTTTAATCTAATATTTATTACACAAAACTCAAAACATTAACTTTTTATTTTATGCAACTCCAAACGCACCTTATATCCCAGCCAGACTTTCTCTTCCCAAATAAAACAGAGTGCTCTCTCTCTCTCTCTCTCTCTCTCTCTCTCTCTGTTGTGTACTGTAATTATTCAGTAGGGTTTCTCTGCTCCGACGTATACATATATATATGTGTATATATTATGTTAAGGTAAATCTATAGAGAGGGAGAGAGAGATTGTTTTTAGAGCTAGAAAGTGATGGATACGTACGCCGCTCATCTAGCGATGGCGGCTCTAGTCGGAGCTTCGCTCGTAGCGGTCTCGGCGTACTACATGCACCGCAAAACGCTAAATCAGTTGCTGGAGTTCGCGAAGGTGGTGGATAGGGATAGGGAGGAGGCCGAGGACGAGCTCGGGCGAGGCGACTCGCCTCAGCATTTGAAGAGGTATGTGGAGAAGAGGCGAAACCACGGCCGGAAAAAGGGGAACGATTATTACCGGCGTACATCGGCGTCGATGCCGGACGTTAAGGCAATTTCCGGCGACGTTGAGGGCGATGAGAAGCGGAATGGTCCGGCTCCAATTGATGGCATTCCGGCTGGGTTGCCGAGGCTGCACACACTTCGTGAAGGTATGTATATGTCGGACTTCTAGCCGGAGCGATGAACCTCTTTGAAATTGTGTTGATAGTTTCAGCAGGATAGGCAGCTGTGTTTAATTCATATAATTGATATTACAACTGCTACAGCTCTGATTGAACCTTCCATCATTTGACAACCAGTTTATTTTACACAATGAGTTCTTACCATTCGGCTGTGGCAGTTGGCATCCCTAGAATGGGATACCGAATTTAAGCATCACTTATTCATTGAAAATTATGATCAGAGGGACTTATGAAATATCATTTATAACTATTTTGTCGCCAATTTTTTTTCTTTATAGTTACAGTTTGTCCAGCTATGACTTTGTCATTGCCCTTTAAAATCGGGGGTAATGATGTTGAAAAGTGGTAGTGATTCATATGTTGCAATTAAGTTGTCCCTTCTAAACCTTTATTAGACAATGGCATGTGATAGGATTGATGAAGTAGAACTTAAGGTGCAGAAGCAATACCAAACTAGCATAGGCTGGATGAACAATGAGGAAACAACATGATCTAGTGCATTAGTTATGTGGAATGAGGAGTAGAAACAAGATGGTAAGGTTGTTCATTGCGAGTCAGGGTCATGGGTTTGAACCTTTGTCACAGCTCTTATACAACCAGGGATAAGATTCCCTCCAAACCCTGCAATGGGGGATTCTCATGCACTGGGTTGCCATGTTATTGATAAAATTGCAAACTTTGACAAGTTGTTAATCATCAATAGAAGTGGAGTTCCTTTCATGCCATGGAATACATTTCATTGCCCATTGTATGCAGCAGCTGATGTCTAACTCCTTCCCAAGAATCAAGTTTCTGGCCTGATGCCTCTTTCTTTACGTGGCATGGTTTGGCTTGTAAAACTTGGAATGAAAGAGGCAGGTTCATATGGAAGACTCCTTTTGTGTTATTAAATTATCTTTATGGAAGTAAAGAAGCAAACAATTTTGGAGGGGATGAGGATGCTGTTTACATTGTAGCTGTTTTAATAGGTTCTTTCGGAGCATCTGGTTATCATTGCATGGCAAAAACTTAAGAGTTCAATTTCATAGGATTTGGACTTCTTTGATAAGCAGTTCTATTTTATTTTTGTCTTGAGGATTTGAGTGGTGTTTGCTTTTTAAGTTTCAGGTGTTGTAAGATGTGGGTTATTGTGTAACCTGCTTTTAGTTACTTAATTTATGCAGGCTTACTGGCTGGTCCAGCAATCTCAGTCAGTTTCAGTCGTAGCTTGTGGATTTTTTAATTTTATTTTTTAAAAATTTAACCAATTTGAAGAATTACATCATATATACACGCGCGCACACATGCTTTTTTTTTTTCCACTTTGCCTTTTCTGTCAACCAGTTATGTCAAATTACATGCTTGCTTTTTGTTAGGCGACAGCCACTTACAATTGAATGGCTAAATAGGACTCATGTAAGTAACCAATCGCCAATAGTTGAAACAATAATTTTTGAGTTGAGAGAGTTTGTACTCCCTTGTGTGTGTTTGCTGTGTGTATTTTCTTGTTTCTTTTGTTTTTGGCAGTTAGATTGATTTGGCTCTTTAACAATGGTATTCTTTTGTTTTAGGGAAATCTGCTGGTCCTGTGAGTTCAATCAAAAGGGCTGGGCATCTAATTAGACCAACTTCTCCAAGGTCTCCTGTTGCTAGTGCTAGTGCTAGTGCTTTTGAAAGTGTAGAAGGGTCTGATGATGAAGATAATGTGACTGATAATGCTAAAGTAAATACATATATTCATATTAACGGAAATGCTGTAAGTTGTAAACTCTCTCTCTCTCTCTCTCCGCTGTTCGCTGGTGCTTAATTGAATGACATTGTTGAATCAATAGCAAGATATTGCTTTTAACAACTTTCTGGTTATTCCATTTTTGCTGCTTGTGATAGTGATTTATTACGTATCAGAAGGATCTCAAATTATTTCCTGAAATGTTGTATTCCTTGGAATGCACAGGATTTACCAAACCACTACAACGCCAATGGTGAGCAAATGCCTATAGCTGCATCAAGTATGATTCGTTCTCATAGTGTATCTGGTGACCTGCATGGTGTCCCGCCTGATCCTGTAGCAGCTGATATTCTTAGAAAAGAGCCAGAGCATGAAATTTTTGTACGCCTGAACATAACCCCAAATGGTATTTGCTTCTGCCTTCTCTCATTTGTTTATGTTGTTTCATGTTATCCTAATAATACCCGTAAATTTTGTGTAAAGGGTTTTATCCTTGGGGAATTCCAAATGTAACTTCCCTGCAGCATATGCGATGTCAGAAAACACAGCGAAAAGTTAAAGTTTTGTTTAATTTTAATTTTTGGTGTTTGGGGTAGTCAATTCTTCTGTAGATCATTTTTTTTGGTTTGTGTAGCTTATCTTGAGCAGTGGTAGATGTGTAGTTTTCTTCCCTTTTTTATTTATAGGCCTGATTTGATTATTTAGATGGGCCTGCTTTGGTGAAGATAGGTGCTTAATCTAGAACACAGAAATTCGTGTTTATATCCATTGTTTAATGTTGTTGAGGTTAAGTGATTATGGGACTTGTCTACTGACAATTTATCGCGAGGGTATGCTTATATATATTCTTATCGTTTATGAGTAGTGCTGGCAATCAATCTATACATTGGTAGTTCTCGATTATGGGCACAATAAGAAAGTCCATGAATTTGTCAATTGAAATTGCCTTTTTAATGCGAAACACAAAATTGAACTTCATTAACAGCTTGATGATAGGTTCTGCTGAGTCCTACAAGCCTTTCTTACCCTCACCATTATATTGGCATATTTTCATTAATATGCAAAGCCGCTCCTGATAAGGTATTGTTGTAAATGGAGTTAGAGCTTGAGGACAATAATTTTGTTGTTTTGATTCCCCCAAAATTATTATTAGAGGTACCATCACCCGAGGAAGCAGATGTCTATAGGAATCTTCAAGCTTGTCTTGAACTACGACAAAGTTATGTATTTAGGGAAGCTATTACACCGTGGGAGAAAGAAGTTATATCTGATCCGAGTACGCCAAAGCCTAATCCAAACCCATTTGATTACACTTCCGAAGAGAAATCTGATGTGAGTTTGTACTTTTAATTATTTGTATCTATGTGTTTTTGAATTCTGGACTACAACTTACTGATACTTTTTTCCACAATTATTTTCTGGTGAGTGACCTGTTAATTTCTCTTGCAGCACTATTTTCAGATGGAAGATGGAGTAGTTCATGTTTATGCAAATAAGGATTGTAAGCTACGAAAAAAAATTGATTTCTTTATCCCTCCTTGTTTTTAATTTGAATTGTTTGTTTCTATTTGATTTGGACTGTTTATTCTGTTTCTTTTTTTTCAATTGTCTTTGTCTCCAGCAAAAGATAAGCTTTTTCCTGTTGCCGATGCAACTACCTTTTTCACTGACCTGCATCACATTCTTAAAGTAATAGCAGCTGGAAATATCCGAACATTATGCCATCATCGTCTGGTTCTTTTGGAACAAGTAGATCACTCATCCTTTTTTTTTTCTCCCCAATTGAATGTGTACTAATTTTATTACGTTGAGAAAAAATGATTTACTGTTTGGTGTGATACTTATCTGGGTATCCAATCAGAAATTCAATCTTCATTTGATGCTTAACGCGGATAGGGAGTTCCTTGCTCAGAAAAGTGCACCACATCGTGATTTCTATAATGTCAGGAAAGTTGACACACATGTTCATCACTCAGCATGCATGAATCAGAAACATCTTCTGAGGTTTATAAAGTCAAAGTTGAGGAAGGAGCCTGATGAGGTAATTGTTTGGATCTGTCTGGTGTGCTTCCCAATTCATTTTGTTCCTTTTGGTTCTAAGTGCTTGTTTTTATTATGAATTTTTAGCTGTGAAATTTGGACTTCTTTTCTATGTTCAGTTCCCAGATATAAACAAGTTGATTTGACTGATAGAAGTTTCTTTTCTAGAAATGGTTTGAGATGCAATTACACTTAAATATGAAGCTTTTCTTCTGCTGTTTTTTAGGTTGTGATATTTCGAGATGGAACATATATGACCTTGAAAGAGGTTTTTGAGAGCTTGGATTTAACTGGGTAACGAAGTAGTAGTCCTTTAGATTTTTTCACCTGAAGATATGAATGTCAACCCTCACTATGCATCATAATTGTCAATTTTTTATATTTTTCTTTTAGTATGATTGTTGCGAGTTGCTTGGAATAATTTCCGCTCTGCGTTTATCTAAATAGGTATGACCTGAACGTCGACCTTTTAGATGTTCATGCCGACAAAAGCACCTTTCATCGTTTTGACAAATTCAACTTGAAGTATAATCCATGTGGTCAAAGTAGGCTAAGGGAGATTTTTCTGAAGCAAGATAACCTTATCCAGGGTATGTCTTGTTTGTTACCTCATTGGGTGATATGCTTAAGTTAAAATCTTGATAAGGGTTTTCTTTCTTCCTCTGTATGTTTTATTCTCTGGAATTCCTGTAATTGCTTTGCATCTCAGTGATCTTTGTTTTCAATTTAATAGATAGGCTTGAGTAAGGGGGTGCTTGGTTGGCCAAAAACAACCAAAACTTACCAACTTTTACCAATTTTTTGTACTTTCTTCCAATTAAATTCTACCACATATTACTTTTACATCAAATATTTTTTCTTTTGCTGTACTTTTTGGCCAAATTTTGGCTGACCGAACAGCCCCTAAGTTGAAATAGTTCTACTGTTAACAAATAGTTGGGTGGAAGAACTGCTGACAGATGCGTTAGCAATTGTATTTTGTAGCAACAAGTTTGATCCTAAAATCCTTAGTGGCAGTGCAGCAGGCACTCTATTGTTACTCAACAGTGTGTAGGACCTTAGCCTCTTCTTTATTTCTTATTTTTTATTTTTGTGAGATTGGGTCATGTTCATTCTCCAAATTTGTGAATTGCGAATTTTGGGTAAATTCATGACTGATTTGTTTATTCTTGACATTGAGAGTGCAGATTGGAAAAACGGACAGTGGATTCAGAAACTATTCAAATTTTTTGGTTGTACTTCAGGTTTACATTTAATCTTTCCCAAACTAGGTTTACCATGTTCTTCTGGGCCCCGCCCTATTAATTTGTTGCCAGCCTAGAAGCCACTTTCTAGTGAGACTGCATAACACTGAGGAATCATCTCCAAACTTTCTTTTTTCTTTTCAATTCACATCCTGCTTCCTGGCAGTCCAACTGTATAATTGATGCTAGCATCGCGTAATGAAGCCCAAAAATGGTCATCAGCTGTGTCCATAATTCTGAAACCAGATCACAATGCAACAACTAATGATCCACATTTTTCTTTTCTTGTCAACACATACAACAGAAATCAGGAAGTTCCAATGCTAAATGGAGTTACGAGCGCCAACTGTATGAAGACTGACACATTAGAAGGTGATCCCAACTACCAATTGTATCCAGCTGAAAGAAAAAAGAAGTCATCTGGCCTCACCTCTAGGTACACTAGTAGATGTTGGAGAACTTCTCACACCCCTAATTGAGAACTTGTATCGGACCTACCATCGCACCATGTATGTCAAGTACCGGCAAGACGAAGATTAGTTAGTTCATTTGCTTCAATAAAAACAAAAACTCTCATAGGCCAGATATATGAGAACAACCACGTCCTTCAAAATGGGAACCTAATTACACTAAAATCCTGCCCAAGTAACCAAGGTTTCAACCACCTATCTTTGACTTCTAGCAGTTCTAGCCACATCATTGTCTGTGTGTCGTTCTCCCGAGGGCTATAAACGCGAGTAAATCCATTTAGGGGGTGTTTGTTTTGCTGAAAAACTCTGAAAAACTCTGAAAATCTTTAAAAGTTATTTACTTTTTATCTCACTGCACGAATTACGAATCCACAAATTATCTTATTTTATCTCACTTTTTATCATACCAAACACCCCCTTAAACCTATTCTCATGTTGTGAGACAAACATTACAAAGAATCTCCCTAGGAAGCCACCTCATGATCCACCACCTAACCACCTCTGCTTCTCTCTCTTCTCTATGGCGTCCGGCAACCAAAAGAACATCAAAAAGAACTGAATTTTTTCAGTGTTCTCTGCACCCAATCTGACCATGTTTTATAAACTCAACTCAACAAAGTCTTAGTCTCAAAATAGTTGCGTTGGGCTGCATAAATCCTTTTCCTTTATTCATTTTGGTGGTGGTTATGTTTTCCATGAGATTATATGAAATTAGGTCTTTCTTAGCTATTTCAGTCTATGTAATTTAAGGTCTACCTTTTGTCCTCTTTAGTTGTTCTACTTGGATCAACTCACTATTTCATACTAGTGTAGCCCTAGGTCTACATTAAAATTGAAGTTCAAGTAACTGTTGGGGTTGATATGTCCATGTGATGTTTATGTGTTGGTTGCTAGGGTTTAGGGAAGTGTGTTGTATGTGTCAAATCCACGTTAATAATGTGCGTCTTCTGATTGAGCTCATATTTTTGTTTAATTTATTTTCTGAATATGCTTTAATCATTCATACTGTGCAACAGGTCGTTTCCTTGCTGAACTGACAAAGCAAGTTTTTTCAGATCTTTCTGGAAGTAAATATCAGGTGCGTGCTTGATTGATTATTTCATATGAAATTCTTTACTAGATTCTCTCAGATGTAATCAATAGTTGCATTCTGGTTATGTTTCTCTGTTGTTTGCTCAGGTAGTTAGTTGACACCAACACTGTAAATGTGCATAATTTGAGTCAGTCATTGCTGCCATGGTTCACAATTTCTTTCCCTTGTCATGGTTTTTAGATTTTTTTTTAATCCTTTCGGGCAAGACTTGTGATACCCCATTGCATTGAACGCATGCACTCTTTTACCGCATATGTGAACCGGTGGATTTGATGTCATGAGAATATTTGGATGATACTAATCTCTTTAACCCTAGTCTGATTGAATTGATAATTTTTTTGCATGGTCAAAATGGTATACCATGATATTCTGATTGAATTGTTAAATTTTTTGGCATTGTTGATAAAGCTATTGTCTACATTTAAGCTTTTCTAAGCTTCTGGGTGAGCATTGTTGATAAAGCTATTGTCTACATTTTCTTTTCATTAGTTGCACTACTTGTGACATCTAATTGTTCAAGTCTACAAGCCAAATAAGAGCTTGCTTTGGCTGTAATTTGTCCTTTGGAAACTTGTGGAAATTTTTATGGGTGCCATTGCACGGTGCAATAATAAAGATGGGAGCCACCGAGTGTGAGAATTTGGGTTTGGGTTTTGAGGTAGCCACCTTGTGTAAGTAATTTCAAAGTTAGCTCTGTGCTCATTCTACCTCTTAGCATCATATCACATAATGATGACCAGCACTAAGGAATGTCCTTCCAATATTTCATGAAAATTTGGGCTCTTTCAACTGTCTTTAAATAGTGTGCCTTCAAAACGTATGGATGTTTTCTTGATGTGCAACTAGCCCCATAAGCTTTTGAAATTTTCCCTATGATCAATTTATCTTCAGATGCAACTTATCAAAGAAAAGTTCAGATGCTCACCTTATCGATACTTTCTTCTTTGGCGGCTGTTCAATTCTTTGTATTTTATTATATATTTTTGATGGTTTGTCCACGCTAACATTTGTTGTTGCTGCTACAGATGGCTGAATACAGGATATCGATATATGGTAGAAAGATGAGTGAGTGGGATCAGATGGCAAGTTGGATAGTGAATAATGAATTGTACAGCGAGAATGTTGTTTGGTTGATTCAGGTACTTACTATAAGACGTGTTCAGAACCCCCTCCCTCTCTCTCTCTCTCTCTCTCTCTCTCTCTCTCTCTCTCTCTCTCTAAATATAAATATTTATTTTTTGGGGTGGGGTGACCAGTATGCTGAGCTTGAAAGCTTTTATTTAGGGTAGAACAAAGGTTATTCAATTTTTAGACAGGACTTGAATTGGCCTGGTTGGATCACATTTTCCTGAAAGTCATTTCTCCTTTCAAGGTTTATTTATTTATTTTTTTTAACCATTGGATGAGCATATTAATGATTTTGCTTCATTTCCAGAGGAATTGTTAGTTATGATAATTGATAGTTTTCCTTTATGTTTCCTTTCGGAGATTCTTCCATAAACCAAAAGCGTTCAAATGTGTATTTTTTCAGCTTCCGCGACTGTACAATGTATACAAGGAATTGGGAATTGTGACGTCGTTCCAGAACATTCTTGACAATATCTTTCTTCCTCTGTTTGAGGTTACTGTTGATCCAAATTCACACCCTCAGTTGCATGTTTTTTTGAAACAGGTATGTCTCTCTAGTTTATGGAGTCCTTTCATTATGTCTGTTATGAACATGTGCAGTAAATCTTTATTTTGTGGAAGCCTCAGATAGTTTTGATTTCTGAAAGATGAATATGGTGTGTTGAAGATAACAACTGTTGTTGGGATGCTTGTACCTTTAAAAATGTGGCTCTGCTCTGAAGTGAAATGTTTTTGTTTTTTTTTTTTTTAAATTAATAAGATTTCTTTTGTATAAATTACCCCAAAAAAAAAAAGTTCCTTTGTATCACGTACATGAACAAAAGTATATTGTTTCTATGTCATATTTAACTGGTGTAAAAAAATGTGTTAGATAAAAATTATGACTTTAGTTAGCTAGCAGTGGGTTAGATTTGGTAGACCATTCCTTTTACTCTCCCATGCACCCATTCCTCTCCTTCCTCGCTTCAAAAGAAAAAAGAAACTAAGTAGAGGCTGATGGTTCTTTACTCCTAGAAAAAATGAGTACTGTGAGTCTATGACAATATTTAAAGGTCAGCCCAGTGCACGAGGCTCTTCGTGCCTACATGGGGTTTGGAGAAAGGCAATGTATTGAATCATGACAATGACCTCCATATTGCAATGAGCAATCTTATTGATGAGCTATGACTCACCCTTAGTCTATGCCAATACCTGACCAGCCATTTGCTGGTGTTTAATGTTCCCAAAATGAGATGCCCTTTCCTTCAAATTACGCAATGTTCTTATGTTTGTCCTTTTCTTTTGGCATGAGACCATTTCATTAGGGCATCTCACTTTGGAATTGAGAAATGCATGAAGACTGTTCGTTAGAATTTAACTGAAGATATGTGAAGTAATGATGATGACTTGGTTTTAGTCAATCACCCTAGGGCCTAGTTCCTGCTTGTTCAATATGCATGCAAGGTAGAGAAAGCTGGGTGTGAGACACAAAGGGACACAGGGGCGCGTACAGATGTTATATCTCTCGGTCATGTTTAATTTTAGACAGATGAACTTGCAGTGATTATGTTCTACAATGGAAAAGCGTGGATTCAACGCATAGTTGATAAGTATTCATTTTATGTTACTTTCCATGACTAAGATAATTTAAGATGAATGAAACTACTTTTGATGAACTTGCTTAAATAAATCTACAATACAATGGGGAATGGAATTGGAAGATACGGATTGTTATATGGTCCTCATCCAATGTCTTAAGTTTTAGGTGTTGGAAAAACTTGAAGGGGGGACAAACTACACATGACATGTAAATTTGAATATGTACAATGTTGATTAAGCTGCAAGCATGTTGAGGATTTTTATTACTAGATGTTGGATTCAGTTTAATTTGCATTCTGGTTTATTCTTCATTTTCTCATGTATAAAGGTCTAAGAATACTTCATCTACTTGGGATTTCAGGTTGTTGGGTTGGATCTCGTGGACGACGAGAGCAAGCCCGAAAGACGCCCTACAAAACACATGCCCACGCCAGCTCAATGGACTAACATATTTAATCCTGCATATTCATACTATGTGTATTACTGTTATGCTAACCTTTACACACTAAACAAGGTGAGTATGGTACCTTCATAAATGATCTTTATACCTATTCTACAAAATGCTAGTAAGTAGGACATGACTGGATTCCAGGTACTTTTTTATTTTTTATTTTTTTCTTCTAAGAATATTATGGGGTATCCTACCTTAGCTATATCAGTATAGTTTGTTTCATATCCGTCACTGTCCTTTGTAATGGATTTTCTTTTTATTAATTGAAAGATCTACTATGCCACCAAAAATTTAATCGAGATGCATTTTTTTCCCAAGAAGCATAGGCAGGCTGTTTTTACCTGGTGTAAATGGCTCCTAGTTTGCAGCCGATTCCTTAGGTGGTAGGTATGCAGCCGTTTTCTTGCAAAAAGAGCAATTCCGGAGAATTATTACATGGGTACCTTCACTCACCACCTTTTTTTCAGAGGCCAAATCTTTGACTCAAATTTGCACCAAGCGCTGGGGTGGATAAACACATGCCTTCGAGCCAGGTCGTAGTCTCTAACGTAAACATGGGAGCAAATATAGATACACACAAAAATCCTAAAAATGGGTCAAACAAGGAAACAGGAATGACACTATTTTTACTTGAAATGGTAAAACATGGAAGACGAAGATCCGTAAACATCATTTTTATGGTGTCTAATGCTGTTGCTTCCTTACTATGTTTTTCCAATTTTTCTTTGTGTTTTTCACTTTAGTGTACAGCTCATTAACATTGTTGCTTCTACTTGGCAAAGCTTAGCTGCACTTCATTTGGGTCTTCATTTGGGTCTTCAAGATATCAAAAAAAGAATGTATTAAACTAAGAAAGGAAGCTTCATTTATGCATTTTAGTTTCTGTTTTGTGGAGGGATGTTTGCAGAGCCTCCTAATTCTAATGTATTATGAACCTAGAGTTTCAAGTTGATTGTTCCCTGTTTTAATTGCATTAAATTCTGAACTTCTTTAAAATTATGTGTCAGCTTCGTGAG
>JAVXUM010000046.1:1333929-1345896 GCA_035590655.1 Pouteria glomerata
ATGTACAATAATGTATAGCATGAATGTAGACGTACAGAACCTGTAGAGTCACGAATAGTATGTGTAGAGTCTCCCTAGAATATGTATGGTCAAATTTCTGATGTATATAAATTCAATAGACAAGCACCTAGTTTGGTGTGGTGTGCTCTTCATCTCAGTCTACTCAGATTACAACCTTAAAAATCGCTATACCCCAAACTGGCATAAGAGGACCTACCACCAACCCAAATCTCAATACCTTCATCCTTGACGGTTTATCCCCTTGTCTCACTCAAGTCCCTATGACCTTGCAATCATTAACCTATCCTATTGCCAAGTTTTTTAAGAACTATAAATACCTTAACCTTACATATTGAAAATCCATTCATTATCTCACCTACCAAGTCTCTCAATATCTTGTTTCGGGTTCTTACCCTTCTTGCCTCTTATTAGGTTCGGTTGTCGATAATGAGTAGCATTGTCCCAGATAACTGGGCTGCCCCACATCACTTTGATCCCCACATCATACTTCATAGAAGAAGAGTGCCTCCAAGAAAAACGACATGCAGAATTAATGTCAGTTCCGACAACAGTGATGAGACCACTTCCCAAGTTAATAGAGGAGCACCCCAAGAGGTTGGAGGTCTGGATTGCATCTTCAAATGGTGTAGTTAATGAAGGCTTGACGAAGACGAAGATGAGTTTGACCCCAAATGGATCGTGCGGTTGTTCATTAGTTGTTAAGAAACTCCAACAAACATTCAAGGGGATTCATGAGATAAGGGCTTGATGAAGACGGGAATCTCGTTAGTTAGCGAACAATGGATATTGATGGAGAAAAAAGGTAAATGGTCTACAAGGTTTTGGTAAAGGTAATTATAATCTTAGGTCTCCCTTGAAAAGTTTAAAGGATGTTTGACAAGACCAAATACTCAACCAAAAAACCATCACCTAGATATAGCGTTTGAATTTTTGTAACATTAACTTTAAATGTTGTGATATCACTATTTGCTTACATTGTTTGCATGCTCCTTTCATTGGCCCAATAGAAGTCCCGTGCGAGGGGGCATTAATGTAGGTGACTAAGTGCCACGTTAGCCACACCTCGACCGTCTAGTGTTCACTTGCAACAATACTTTTCCACTTCAAGGATCTCTCTCCTGGGGTCAATGGATCCCTTTGTGGATATCCCAACTTGCTAGGCACATTTCGCACTCGGAGGAATTTTTGGACTACTAGTGAAATATTCCTGTCCACACCATCAATATTACCAAGAATTAACTATTTAGGCTAGGGGCAAGGCCCAATTACTTCCTTCTCCTTTTCAAACTGCGAGGTCTCGCCTTCCGGGGAGCCCCAGGAAATTAGCAACTCGTAGCGACATCATCGAGGACAAGTGGATTGGTGGTTAGATTTAGGGGGTTCGTTGAGGCTTCTCTTTGATCTGTTCAAGGAGAGAGTCTTGGCCATGCATTTAATGCTTCTGAGCCAACATTTAATACCTTCAACCACCACCGCCAAGTGGCATTGTCTTATTCAACTACAAATCCAAACACTTCAAATGTCGTACCACATTAACTTGGATTGATCCTAGAAGTATTGTCACCTTCATACTTGACGTTTTATCACCTCAGCATCCACAACCCCCTGTTACTTCTCACTCGTGAACCTATACTCCAACAAGTTTTAAGGACTATAAATACCTCTACCTTTCATATATAAGTCCCACATTTGTTACCTCACCTATAGAGTCTCTCTCGATTTCTTTCTCTGAGTTACGCTAACATTCACCTTATTTACCTTATTGGGGTTTGCTACACAAATCTTTTTTCTCCATTCATATCTGTTAAGGAGTTCATTTTATGAATATTTTGTGTGTTAGAAAACACAGACTTATCATCAAAGACACTGTTTGTGAGTTGGACTCACAAGGGACTTTGACACGCCATGGACACGTGTTGGATTCACCTTTTATTGTTTTGTTTTTTAATGTTCAAATAGTTCGGGCACGTTACACACGTCTTGGACATGCCACGGAGTTGTTTTGGACGCGTATTGGATTTGCTTTAATTTTTTTTTTTTAAATTTATTTGTTAACTTCTATGGAATATATTTTATTGTATTTTGAATGGAATACAATCATTATGTGACTTCTTGTTTTACTTTTACGATATGGAATATTTAGTTTTTAATTTAATTTTGTGTTATATTACAATATTTCTATTGGATTTGAATGAAATATTAATGTCTATGGCATATAAAAAATATTAATTTATATTTTTACCGAGTACTCGTCATGTCATGTCTTGCATTTTTCAAAAATTGCCGGGTTAGTGCATTCATGTTGTGTCGGTGTTTGGGCTAGGGGAGGGAGGGGATGAGGTTAAATGGTTTATTTCAAAGTCAGTGATATTCAATGTTGAATCCTATTATAATTTTGTGATCGGGTGCGAGGAGGTTGGATTCCTTTGGAAGAAGTTTTGGTGGCCAGGTATAACTTTTAAGGTGGCTTTCTTCATATGGTGGGTAGTTTGGGGGAGAATTCTTACTATTGATTATTTACAGCTGAGAATGCAAGTGTGCGTTAATTAGTGCTGTCTTTGTTTAAGTTGTCGGGGAATCTGTTGATCACATATATATTTTTGATAATTATTCTCTTGATCATATTTTTTTTTCATTGCCCTTGGTCGAAGAAGTTGTAGAATTTGCTCGTCTAGCTTTGGAATGTATTTGGTATTTCCAAAGGAGACTAATACTAATAAGACGTTTGATTCTGGGTGGGGTTATAGCTGTGTGCTCAAAAGATGAAGGATTGGTGAATAGCTCCTTTTTGCTTAGCTTGGGTTATTTGGAAGGAACAGAATGGAAGAACATTTCAAGTATTGGAGTTGCCCTTATATAGATTGAAATTTTCCTCATCTATCTTGTACAGTTAGTTGGGGTTATAGTGCTGGTTTTGAGTACCTTTTTTTCTTTCTTTGTTTTTTCTTTTTTTCTTTTTCCTTTTTTTTTTTTCACTTATGTTGAAATTATCCCAATATAGGTTTTTGGATGGTAGTTCTTTTGTTTTTGTTTGCATTTCCTTAATAGCTTTCACTAACAAATAAAAGAAATAAAGTTTTTTTAAGTATTTTTACTTTTTAAACTAATATAGAAGGTAGAATAAAATAAGAAACTAAAATATATCGACTTTCAAATAACCAAAATTTTCAGCATCCACAATTTCTTTAATGAGAATATTTGTATTGAATAAAATAAATACTTAGGTGGGGCCATCTCACATAATGTGTTACATGACCTAAAATTTACATGTAGATTTCGAAATTTTAGAAGTTCAGCATAACATAGTTCCTGCACTTGAATTAACTACCCCACTGCCTGCTTTTTTCTCATTTTGGTTTATTAAGAAAAGAGTGTAAAAGTCATGCACTCTTGAGGCATTTGCATGCTAATTTGTCTAATTGATTCTATGGAATCACATGTTAACAATCACTGTTTTGGATGTGGCTTTTGTTTGAATATTCATGCTTATGAGGATTTCTGTATTAGTGATTATGATTTGTGTTGCTACCTTCTGTCCGTTGCATCTGACCCTTTAATTTTTGTGTTCATAGTCCCACTGGATTGGGAAGGAGTACTTTAGGAGAGGACCCAATGGAAATGACATCCGCAAGACAAATGTGCCTCATATTCGGTTGGAATTTCGCGACATGGTATGCACCAAATTATGGGACCTTTCACATGTTTGTTTTTTGCCTTCTGTGCACTCCTTCCTTTATCCATAGTCCCCTATTTTATTTGATACTTCGGAAACTAGACCCTGGACTGATTTTAGAGAACACTGCTTCCATGTTAACTGAAGCGAAGATACCTAGATGCAAGACGTAGGTGCAATATTTCAGTCTCTCATGACATGTAATAATTGGGTTAAATGATAAAAATGCTGTGCAAAATTTCTTGCTCATCTATTTGCTCGTCATTTGTATCATATCGCTCAAGTAGTTCAACCACCAAAATCAATTTCAAATTGATACATGAGCATACTTGTATATTGGTATGTATTGCCTGGTTGCATTTTCTGTTGAAACAAACGTTGCTATGAAATAAGTTAACGGCCGGAAGTTTGCTATACAGATCTGGAGAGAGGAGATGCAGCAAGTTTATCTGGGAAAATGTAATTTCTCTAAACATATGGAACCATAATGGGCTTGGCTGTTCCTTTTGTGGTCTCTCTATTTCTCAAGTCAACAGGGGGTAGTTTCTTATTTTGTGATTCTTTTAGTTGGTTGATTTGGATATCTTGTAAAAATTTACATTCAACGAAAGATGATTCTTGCTTTTTATTTCACCAGTTGGAGCTGAAGGACCTGCATTGCTACCTACAAATGGTGAATCATGCAATTCGTCAACATACAAAAGCCAAGACTCAGCCTGCAATGCAGGGCAGATCTAACCAGGCACCTAGCTACGCACTGCCGAGGACCAGTTCGGGGATGTACATGTAAATTTAGTGTTATTGATATCTGCACGGAGCTTGGGTCTGCAGAAGTACCTGCTTAGACCATCTAGATGCTCCATCCTGATACACGACGAAGATGCCTACGAATAATGTTTGAATTATGAATCTGGTTTTCAGGTTAGCAATAATTTAAATCATAAATAAATTTTGTATTCTCTCTCTTTGTTTTACAATGAAACCAGTGACGGGGAAGGATTGTTATTATCATTTTTGCCAAGCTTAAATTTTCAAACAACAAAAAAGGTTAATTTTACAATGATCGATGCAAGTCCATGAGCTTTGGATAGTACGTAGGCTCTCGTGGGTGAGGAATTATTTATGTTCTCAAAACATAGGTACCTTTCCATTGTAAAATAAGCGGGGGATATTGTGACTCACTATCGTTCATTTTCATTGGTGGAACGTGCCATGAAATAAACTCTCATGGGTGCAACGAGCTTTACGCCGGTGGTTCCATATTCTAGTTTGCACGAAAGCTATTTCAGATCACCATGATCTTTCTTATGCAGAAGTGACCAGTTGGGTAATAGCCGTGGATGGAGGAAGAGTGGAGTAAACTCTAATTTTAACTAGTATAATATAATGTCTTATTATTTTGTATTTATGATTGATTAAAAATAGGTATATAGAAAATGTTATTTAAGGCAAAAATATGTAATATTTCAACACTAAAAAAAGGAAAAAAAATTCAAATACCCAATCAGTTGTAAATAATCCACTATAAACTGTCAAATACCCAATTAATTATATAATTAATAATTTGTCGCTAAGCCCTCCAATTTCCTGCCAAATTTCTCAATCCAAACGGACTATAAGATTGCTCAGAGTTATCTAAAAGCAAAGTCATCTAAAGGCATATTAGTAGGTACTGCTACTATTGTTCTAAATAAAACAACTATGCGGGCAGGTTTTGCTACTATTGTTCTAGATAACCAATCAATGTGAGCAAATCTTATAGGAATATTTTCTTTAACTTTTATTTAACTTTTACAAATTTTTAGTATACCAGGCACATTTTAGGTCAGGTCAAAGGTGAAATTTGTGTAACTATATATATTTATCAATAAAACCACTTGAATTACATCTCAATTAAGCAAACAAAAACTTGGAAAAAAAGGGATGCAAATTACGTTTTAAGTCAATAAGCCAAAAGTAAAATAAATTATTATGACAAGCACCCCCCTCATAAAACGCCCGGTCACCCTTGTCTAAGTATCTCTTAACCTGCAATTCCTGAAAATAATCATTAAAAAATCAACTAGGAGAAGACCAACTTCTATCTCACAATTTAACCAGCAATTTCCGAAAATAAACTCGCAAAGTCACCTGGGGAAATAGAAAAAACTCTGCTAAACGAGAGAAGCTCCAAAATCATGCTTTTATTTTCTTATACTGCTTTATTTCTTTGATTATGCCGTCAGAAAGTGTATCAACATCATTGTTCTTCCCAAAAAACTTCACGAATTCCATGTTAGGATCCATCAAATACCTGCAAAACATTACCATTAACATTACCAGAGAAGATGATGCATTAGAGGATAATCCAAATCTAAATAATCTTTTAGCTTGGATTGGGAGCCTTGTCTCTTTATCCACGGTCACCTAACAGCACATCAAACAAAGAGTGGTACAACAGAATAAAGCATGCTATAAATATTAGTTAACAAATCATCTTCAAATCCTGCTAATGTACTCCAGAACCTATTAAATAATTTTAAGATGGAAAACTTTACACAAAGAAAGTGGAACCACTTAGACACGTATACAATGAAGTATTTTTCAGATTGGAAGGATTTTTCTCACCATTTTCACATTAAATTTAACAATGACAATGCCACACAAGGTACTGAGTTTGCTAGTTCAGCATTCACAGAGACAAGTTCGTATCTCATAGAATAAATTCAGGGAAAAGAATGCTAAGATAGATGTGTAATAATAATAATAATAAGTAATGAATATATTCTAAAAAAAGATGTTTCACAGATAGAGTAGAAATTGATAAAAGCTCGTTAAGATAATTTAGTCATATCTAAAGTAGACCAAGGGATGTACTAGTAAGAAAGAATGAGTGGATCCAAACAGCATGAGTAAAGAGGACAAAAGGTAGACCAAAGATTATACGAACTGAATTGTAAAAGAAGATCTAATTTCATATAATCCCATAAAAAAACATAACCCCATGATAAAAATAAGTGGAGAAAGAGGATTAATGTAGCCAACCCCACTAAGGCTTTGGTTGAGTTGAGTTGAATTGATGGAAAATGGAAGCCATCTTCAATCATGTTAAATAAAGTTGTGCAAATGAAAACAGTCAATATGAAAAGAAAAGGTTCTTCAATTCGATAAAAAAAAAAAAAGCCACTTAAATTTGAGAATTGAGAATATCACAAAAAAAAAAAGAAAACTACAATAAGTTGGAACAATATGAGTGAAGAGAAGGTGCTCACTGCCTGCAACAAATAGATTTACTAATACCCACGGGGGCAACATTGACTCATGTGAAGGTATGAATGAAACCAACAGCAGATAAATATCTATTAAATCTACCCCTTAGGTTTTTGAGGTTTTTATTGTATTGTCATTGATAACCACCATAAATAATTGCTTGGAATAAGAATTTTCATGATTTATGTTTATGGAAGAGCCCAAAGTTTTGATAATTTCATACACTTGTACTTGGTAAGTCTATTGGATATATCTTCATGATCTAACATGTCTATCCCTTAGTTAATGATAATTGAAATTGTTTTGGAGTTTTGGATAAAGAGTTTGATGTGATAAATGAGCCTTTGGTTGAGGTCTGATTCAACAGGCAATTTTTAAGCATATTGCCCAAATGTGTTGATATGTTGTCTGAATATGTCCACATGATAGCCAGGATGTGAATACATTTTTGAAGCAAGTAGCTGTTGGGTAATTTTCATAATTTTTTCTGAGGGATATTTTGATGATTTCACATTTGTAACATGTAACCTAGTTTATATATATATATAGGGCATCCACTTATGTAACTTCTGAGACTTTGTTCTTTGCTTCTGAAGATCGTGAAAAAAAACATAGTGTCTTCGTGGACATAGCGCTAGTTCTTGGGTGAACTGCTTAAATATGTGTTTCTTGTTTCTTTCTTGCGTTGATTTTTTTTCTTGTCATTTCTCACATATCTGCTTTGGGTGTTCAAAATTCCCACCATCTGGTGTAAAAACTTGATTAAGTGTAAGAGACAGTGAAAGAAGAAAATGTCTAAATTGAGAAATTAGATGGCACAAATTTCGATTATCTAAGATACAAGTTGAAGATTAGCAGCCTCTCCAGGGAAAGAAACTGTATACAATGAAAGATGAAGAATGGGTGCATCTTGACAAGCAAGCGCTAGGAGTTGTTCGATTGATGTCCCAAAATGTCACTTTCAACATAGCTAAGGAGAAGACTACTGCAAGTCTTATGACCGCCCAATCAAACATGTACGAGTATCCTACTTCCGCAAACAAGGTATATTTTTATGCAGCGATTATTCAACTTAAAGATGGTAGCAGCATCTGTCTGAGCATCTAAACAGTTTCAACACAACTACTACACAGTTAAGTTCGGTTACTGAAACAAATTGTGATTCTACATTGTGGCACTATCATCTCAGAGATGAATGAAAAGAGGATGAAGGTTCCTCAGTCGCAAGGAAATATACATGACCTGAAATCAATTGAGCTTAGGTTGTGTAAAGACTGTACTTTTGAGACGTGAAAAAAAAGGGTTAGTTTCTCTAAGAAAGGAAGAACTTCTAAGCCAGAAAAGCTGGAATAGCTTCACACAGATGTTTGGAGATCTCCAATTGCATCCCTTGGAGGCTCATTGTACTATGTTATTTTTGTCAGGTTCATACCTTCTAATTTGCAATTCGTGAACAAAACAATCAATTCAAACTTTGCATTTCTAGACATAGGCTAAAGTGTTTTAGATATAGCTTTCGTTGGTTAGAACAGGTGTTCACAATTCTAGTGTTTATACTTTCGTTGGGCAGCATCCTGAGCAGTGACGGAGTATCATCTGAGTCTAAGTCTAGGGTCGTCTTAATCTTTTTGTTTCCATTCTGGGGTGGATTTGATAACTCTGTTCCCTTTGTTCCTTCTTTTCAATTGCATGACCATATAAGCTTTGATGGATGATGACATGATGATTGGATCTTGTGTTGGTTAATTATGGTTATCTTGCTTAATTTTGTCGATGCATGGAACGTAAAGGTCTACTGTATATTGTAATCATCTTTTGTTGAGATCATCCGTTGAGCAGGATGAAAAAGGAGCCTGGAGCAGCAAAGGGACAAGAAATGTTCCTGCTCAATGGATCATCTCAACAATAGAATATTAATTTGGGATACGTAGTGGATAATTGAATTTCACAGACTTATAACTGCACATATCCTTTTGGGAGCCGGGTGCTTTGTTAGAATTGCTTTTGATGAACTCACGGAGGATTCCCTCATCACTTGGCCATAAATCTACTTATGATCATCGTGGATGTGGTAATTGCTCTTGTACTGAAATGCAGAAGCACACAAGGGATTCAACTCCATGGGATCATTTCAGTAATTGCTGGACTACTATAGTTGGATCATTGTACCATAATTCTACTTAGTGGAAAAAGTTTGGGTGATTTCCGATAGACCCTGAGGTGTTTTTTGCCCCTTTAGGTTTCCTCGTTAATATCTTGTGCCTTCTTTACATTCTACACCTGTGATTGTTTGATCAAAGTTACTAGATACCAATTTTCAATTGAAATCAGAGTTGAGTTCATCTAGGTTTTTTCAACTGCAAAGGCGTGATCTTAGGTGCTAGTATCGATGGGAATGTTAAAGCATTAAATTCAATCTTTTCTCTCCTATCTGTTGAAGAGTTCAATAGAATCTCAAGCTGCAAAAATGCAAAGGATGCATGGAATTTCAAAGCCACAAGTTCTATGTTCACTGCCCAAGGGTGGAGCCAGAAAATTTTGTTTGGGTGAGTACTAATTATAAGACACATAGAGAGCATTTGGAGGTACAATGTTTAGCAATTTTTGGCATTTTTTTTTACCAAAAGTTGCTAGTTGTAATTTTTGATTTGTTTGGTGAAGCAAATAACAATTTTTAGTAACTTTTTGTAACTTTTGGGTGTGATAAAATTTTTGACAATTTCTACCAACTTTTAACAACTTTTGGTAACTTTTTAGTTGAAAAGTTATTGTAACTGAGTAAAAAAGTGACAAAAATTGGTAGTTTGCCAAACACTTACAAATAAAAAGTTGGTAGTGTTTTGCTAATTATGCATCCAAGCACCCCCTTATAACTGATTAGTGGAGTACCATGGGAGGAAAAAAAAAAGAATTTGACTATTGGAAAGGAGAGAGAGAAAAAGGTCAAAGTGAGATTAAATATTTTTTAGTTGTATTAAGTAAACTAGGTATAATTGCATTGATATTATTAAGTTAAAAATTATTTTTTCATTCGGTGGGTACAATTGATATTGGGTTAAATTTTTTTTTTTGTTCTTTTCTTAGATTGGCACAATTGGTATTGAGTTAATTTTTTTTTTTTTTCCTTTTCTTGGGTGGGCACAATTAAGCACGGAAGATAATATAAAAAAAATAGCATAATTTTTTTTTCGAGGGTGAGCATGTGCCCCCCTAGGATAGGCTTGGCTCCGCCTATATCTCTATCGTATCTGTTTAAGAATTTCGTATAATCTCTAGTAATCACCTTTTATTACATCATTTTATTATCAATGATATATAATTGATATTGTGTTTTTGGCATCACATTAATTGACTATTATTTGTATCACATATAATTCTTTTTATGCTTAGTTTTGCTTCTTGTGTTTGGGTTAAAAATTTTTAGAACCAACCTATTCACCACCTTCTAAGGCTGTTATTAGGGCCAACAGTTAATTTCAGCCTTGTTTTTAAAGAAAAGGCAGTACGTACATGACAATTGAGTGATCAACAAGGTAATCTAAGCCCTCCTCCTCTGTCTTCATATAGTAGACTCGAAATGCACGAGCAGCTTTCTTTATCTCATCCGGGTTACCAGTTAGTCCAATTAGATTTGGGTGAAATTCTGGGACATTCAAATATTAAAATAACTTCAGAGGCATATAAAAGCATCATACAAAACTATTGATAAATAATGCATCTTAAGTACGCATTTCAATCTTCAGAAGCACCTTTAACATACTCATGAACTTGCTGAACGGTGTCTCTTTCAGGATCAACTGAGATGAATACTGGTACAATTTCGATCCCTGATTTTTTTCCTGCAAGCACAAAAAACAACAAAGTTCCCATCATGAAACCATCAAGAGCACATTTTCAAGTAAAGTATGCGGACAACAGACATGAACAATTTTCTCTTTCTTCTTTTGGATTACACAAACAAATAATAGGCATTACACATGTTCGAAAGCTAACATCCTATAATTTATGTTCGATAAATAAAATAATGTAAATAATGAAGAAGATAAATTATATCATTTTTGGTCCACAACTCTCTCAAATGCTAGAGAGACATGATTTAGCCCTAAAATTCCGATCGTTACTCAACTCAACTCAACAAAATCTTCATCTCAAACTACTTGGAGTTAGAGTTGGCTACATGAATTCTCTTCCTCCATTAATTTCTATCATGTCCTCATGGGTTATTATTTCCTAAAATTTTATGGAATTAGATCTTTCCTCACAATTTTAGTCCATGTTGGGTCTATTTTTTGTCCTCTTTACCCTATTTTATTTGGATTGACTCATCTTCTATACTAGACATAACTGTTAAGTTACCAATTGTCTCAAAACTTAAATTGTTAAAAATAGGTCTAACAATGTATATCAAAATAGTTAAATACCCTCCCTTACACATGCAACCCCAACTCTCATGTGGAGCAGAGAGACAAATGAAGCAAATCAAATAAGGTACATTCTAACGCAAGCCGAAAAAAAGTGTATAATAATAAACAGGGAATAACAAGATTTGAACCCAATACCTCCTAGAACCTATGATGTTAAGTTACCAATTCTCCCAAAAGCTCATACTATTAGGAAATGAACCCAACAATTTATATCAAGATATTTCAACAATAATTAAATAAGCTTAAACAACCTTCTCTCAACTTCTCTTCTTATCGATACCACCTTACCTTTCTTTTGAATATTTTATTACTTATCATATATATATACACTTTGTTTTAGTCTTACTTTAAAACCTCTCATCTCTAAAATGTGTCTCTAAGGTGACGTTTGGCTATACTGTCGTTTTCCTCCTGTTGTTTTTTTGTTACCGTTTTCTCTTTTATGTTTTTTGTTGCTGTTTTTTTTTCCTAAAATGAAAACTGAAACTGCGTTTGGAAACGTAATTTTGTTTATAATTATTATTTTTTATTTTTAGAAAATATTATATTATACTATATATTATATTATTATATTATATTATATGAATTGTTAAATCAATA
>JAVXUM010000046.1:1551620-1574651 GCA_035590655.1 Pouteria glomerata
TTTTTATATTATTATGTAATTTAAATATATAAAACTAAAAAGAAATTAGGATTTTTTTTAGTCTCTTTTTTTGCGCCACATTTACTATATCTCTTCAAGTCTTTAATCTTCCCCCTCTCTTTCTACTCATCTTCTCTCTTTTCTCTCTCTCTCTCTCTCTCTCTCTCTCTCTCTCCCCAAACATAGATCACACAGTGTACACATCTTTGTTGATCCACTCGCATCTCTCTCTCTCCAAGCTGCTTTCGCTGTAAATCCGTTGTAATTTATTTTTTCACATGGGTGCAATAGTAGACTAATGTCTGAAACTTGTATATACAATGACAAAACTTGTATCTATATACAGTGATTTGTCTTTTCAACTTTTTAATTTTTTAAGTGAGAAATAGGTAATGATGGACCCAACCCAACTCGTGATTGACCAAACCGAAAATGAAACTGAACCAACCCAAATCGAGCTGAACCAAAACTCAAACCGAATCAATCCAAAATTTTCGATTCGGTTTAGTTCGGTTCTAATATAAAATCGATTCGGTTCTAAGTCTATATTTTAGGAACCAAAAAAAATTAATTCAGTTCTAAATTATATATAAACTCAAATCAAAGCGACTTATGCACACCCCTAACCCTACCCCTACTTATGACCACTTGGCGGGCCCTTTAAGATTGACAAATAAATGATAAATTCCCTTTCCGAAGGGGCATCCAAAATAGTACCAGACCATGATCAGGCCCTCCAAAAAGTAACAAATAAAAAGACAAGACTAGTTTTTAAACCCACCCACCCCTCCGCCCCCACTAATTTTTCTGGTGAGACGAAGTTACCTTCTGCCGAAGTTGTTGACTGTTGATACTACATTGACTTTCTTGATAGTCTTGCAAGGTGTGCCCCTGCGATGTGCCTATGAACCTCAATTCGTGTCTGGACGCTGAACATCCCCCACCGACCTTCTCTGAATCTCTGCCAGCTTAATTCTCAGTTAAATATATGACATTTAAAAATGTACCGACAATGGTTTTTAACATTTTTTTTTATCACACCATTCATCGCTATAGGGTTTCGAGGAGATCAAATATTTATGCAATTTTATTTAAGTGGTGTTGAGTTTTAAAATAAAATTAGTGATCACTCGTGATTAGAGGTACGGGTAAACCCAGAGTTAGTAGAGTTTAATACGTATATAAAAATCAAATCAACGAGCGATTTTGTTATATAAATTTTAAAAATATTAAAAATTAATATAAAAATGATACTTAAAAAAATTTAATTAAAAAATAAATTTTTTTTTTAAATTTGTTGAAAAAAAATTTAAAGCACTAAATGGAGTTATGCCAAGAGTTTAAAAAAAAAAAAAAGTTAAAATTTTTAATTTTTATTAATTTTTTAATTATTTTTTTATTTAATTTTATTATGTTTAATTTTTATTTAAATTTTTTATTTTTTTTAACAAATCAAACGCCACTTTATCTGATTTTTCTGACAAACCAAACACCACCTTACCTGATCTTTTTTAAATTGCATTCAATGTTGAATCTAAGGTAAGACATATTATATATATTTTGAAAACACTAATAAAAGAAAAAAAAAATTAACCTAAAGTATTGATTTTAGGATTTATGCTACTAAAGAAAATATTAAAATATATCAATTTCATAATAATAATTTGATATTTATAATCGCAAGTGATCAAAATACATTCCATATATTCTTCACAAAAAAATTATTTTAGTACAAAAAATCTCCTCAAATGCATGAACATATTGAAATTTGATAAATTTAGTTGTGCTTAATGCTCTTTAATGATAAGAAATTCATCTTCCATCTTTTTGCAGTCAAATTATACAATAATTATAAAAAAAAAAAAAAAAAATGCACGTTTCATTATTTCATAATCTATTATTGTAATTGAGTGTTTCATAATCTATTATTGCAATTGAGTGTCTGTCGGGTTTGTAAATACATATCCGGTAATGATGTTTTATCATAATATGATATATTTGGTAACAAGATTAACCATGACCTAATTACCAACAAAAAAAAAAAAACCATGACCAACATTATATCAATCATTTACCAGGGCAGGAGTAGTGGGGGCCCCTAAGGTCAGGGTATGACCTTTTTTTATATTAAAAATTTTTATTTCATGCTTTCCCGAAAATAATTTTACCTTCCTAAATAAAAGATCACATCCATCTTTTCTAAATTTTTAAAGTAAATTTTTAATTGATGATACAAGATACATTGTAATTCAAAATATTTTGAGATTTGCATTATTAAACTTAACAAAAATCATCAGTAAATGTCAATATAAATCAATTTAATTAGTAATATGATCCGTGCAAAATACAAATTTGTTATATTATATAGGGGTCGTTTGGCATGCAATAATTCTCTGAAAAACTCTGAAAAACTTCCAAAATCTCTACATTTCTCTAACACTTTTTACACATTCACACCTATTACAACTCTAGAGAAAATTACATAACTCGAGTTCGATTAATCAAATAGCTGTAATTTTTTTTTTTAATGTGACCACCGTTATCTAAGTTACCAAACAAGACCCATTATCAATATTTTTTGAAAAAATTTGAAAACTGTTCCAACGGATTTCTCTGCAAATGTCAATATTTTTCACTATTCATCTCTGAAAAACGTGGTTTGTCACCAAATATCTAAATATCACTCAAACCACGTTTTTCATTATTTTTCATTGTTTTTCATCACACCAAACACCCCCATAATATATGTAATGCCCATATATGCAAAAAGAAGAAAAAAACCATAAGGAATAAAATAGCAAGTAAGGAAGATTTCGTGAGAAAAAAAAATTAGGATTTTGGCTGAGCTTTGCTAAGGTAAGTCATTTGATTTTATCAATTTAAAATTTATTCTATAGAAAATTAAATAAATTAAATAGGTTGAATGTGTAATGGTTGTGTTTTATTTATTAAATTTATATTATTAATTATTTGGGGTATATTTTAATTATTTAATGTTTGATTTGCATAATTTGTGTGGGTTAAAATTAGAACTAGGGATAATTAGTAGCAATTGCCTCAATAATTTAATTTTCACAAAAAAAAAATATACGTATTTGCTAAGGAAAAAAATAATAAATATAAATAATTAGTTGGTTAAGGAAATAAATATTTGTCTAAACAAAATTACACAGAATTGCTTAGTAGCTGAAAAATTATTAATCTAGACCTCCTAGGCTAAATGCAATAATTAAAATAATTAGACAATAGTATGTGAATATATGTTGACTAGACATAATTTATTTATATAGAATTTAGCACAAATCAAGGAAAAATCAATTAAAAAAAAGGTTTCTAGGCCCTTCAATTAGGAGATTTATTCATATAATTGAAATTTAGTATCTTCCATACAGAGGCATGACAAGCATATATGATATCATTATATGATTATTGTGATATTGTGAGAAACCGTGAAATGTTATGGTTAGGCTATATAGGGCATGAAAATTACTTTAAGATATTCTAATATTTGTTGGTAGTTATGTGAGCATTAATACTAGTTATATTTTAAAAATTCATGCCATCAGGCTAAGATAATTGAGTTATAAGGACGATGCAGGATATAAAGGTGGGAATGAGTTATTTCTGATATTATAATGATTCCATGCATTTTATATAAGGAATGTTTTGAGGTGTTATAAGGGTGGCAAGATGATATAAGGGCTGAAAGGGAGTACCTTTGCATGAGCAGTCTATTACTTATTTACTTAATTTGTACTATTATTATCTGTTTTATACAATAATGACATTTACTTTGAACACTTCGCATCTATTTTTATAAAAAAAATACTTGTTGATATTATTTGAATATTTTTATACTGAGCTTAGAAGTTCACCCCATTTCATGGGTTTTATATAAAGAGGCCCGCTGGCAGTAAGAATTAACGCTAACAAAGGTTAATGGCAGACCAAGTTATCTTCAAGTTTATAATTAGACAAGTAGTTGTGAGTTTAAGGCTTGGGATAGGTGTCATATATTTAAACAGCTAGATTTTGGTGGAATCTATGTAATAAATTGGGTTATCAAACTCTGGTTCCTCTATGGTGTGACATCCAGTGGAAGATGAAGGTCACATATAGGTACTCAACTGCTAGGAGTGCGAGTTAAATTGTATATTGCCTCTATTATTGGTATATGATGATGGAGTGGTGATAATCTTCGATGTATTGGATCTTATGAATTATAACCATGCCGACATGTTCTTAGAGTTTGAATCTAGATAGACATCAACAGTAAGCAGAGATGTTATGAGCCTAGCATCTGATTCTTTAATGGAGCATCTAGTTAGCATTGCTATGAATGACATACCATTGACCTCATTTGATCATATGACACATTATGAATATAGTACTCCACCAACACAAGTTAATGAGGAGAATGTTTAGCCAAACCAATAAAATTTCAACCCTGTTTATGAGTACATGCCACAGTAAGACATGTGTTAGGATTATACAAGTGACTATTTAAACCATCTTAATGATGGATAAAGCACTATATCAGATGATGAGGCAGAGGTGAAGAAGTTAGAGAAAATGGATAATACAGTGTCCAAAACTCCCAATGCCACAACTTCACAGCAACTTGATGACTGACGAATGAATTAACCAATGTCTAATATGTTTACAACTATAATGGTTGATGATAATTTGTTTGACTAGGCCCCTTCTGTATAGTGTCATATGTAAAATCCAACAGATTAGGATTCACATGTAAGGCACGTGTTCAAGAATAAAAAGGAACTTATTAATGAAGTAAAACATTATAATATCCGAATAAACTATTACTTTGTTATGATTGATTCGAATAAGAAAACATGGGCCATTTAATGCCCAAAGAAGGTAGAGAGCCAGTGCAATTGGAGAGTTCGTGCCACAAAACTCAGCTCTTATAGGTTATTTGAGATTACCAAACATGAGGGTCCACATATATGTAGAAATCAAGAATGCGGCGAAATAGGTTTTAAAAATTTTTTATAGTTCAAATTGTTCACGTAAGAAAGATTATAAACTCTATATGTTATTTTATTTGAAATACAATAACGAATTCAATTAATGAACAAAAATATAACCTTTCATTATTTCTTGATTTGATGTTGATTTCTTGAAGCCTTTTAGCTCTTGACGATCAATATGCCTAGATTTCTACTCTTTGTCCTATTAAGGTCTTCTCAGGGTTTCTCTAACGTTCAAGATTGAGTAGGCATTTTAATAGACTGATCCTTTATATAGACAAGAGCAAAGGACCTGGGTGCAAATAAATTTAAGTTGGTTAATTAAAAAATTACTCATAATTATTTCATAATTATAGATTCATCTCCTAATAATTGTACCGTACTCCACTATAAAGGTATAATTGAATTACAAGCCCAGTTTATTAAAACAATTTCATAAAGCACCTTGTTCACTTTTTAACTTGGCAATAAGCCTCTCCACAAGATATAAAGTCAATTAGGATTAAGAAACTGTCCAATTCTAATTGATACTTCCTTTCATATTCTGAAAACTATTATTCTAATCATTTTATGTTGGTTACCATGTTAATAATATATCATTAAGATGACTGGATCTGGATTTAATGATTAGTTAATATTTTTAATATGGATAATGTCTTTATCTCAAATGAGATTTTGGATTCCTTCTTGATAGTGTATGTTATCTAATTTCATGCAATGACTTTCTAAAACACTGAGGTGTTGGCCTAATAATAATCGACCTCATTCCTAATGCATTAAAGTTATCATTATATAAAATAGTGTCCATTACTATCTCGCGATTTAGAGTAACTGCTTAGAGTTAACATAAGAGAGACATCAATATGGATAGCATAGATTATATGTGTTTTTTATTATTATCCTACTCAGTGTCTTCCACACTAACACTTTCGATTAAGAGTCTACTACTCTAATGATTGAGATAAATCATTCTATCATATAGAAATCTAAAATATTACAATCTTTTAGTTGACATGTCCCCATTTCATCGCCTACTGCGAACTAATATAGATTGATCAATTCTTAGATTTATATCTCTTATGTATAAAACACTTTCATGCACATGAATTAAGTTCATTAATCAATCAAAGTTTACATTCATCACATAAAATACATGCATCCATAAGAAATAAAGAAATTTCAAATAAACTTAAATAAGAATTCTTGATTACAATAAATTAGTTCATCATCTAATATATGACTTTGGGGCCTACACCCTAACAAACTCCCACTTACACTTAAGTCATTGAGCCATTACATCTTACCCTTATACCATCAACACGAGTCTCATAAGCCTTTATAGACAAGGGCTTGGTAAAGAATTAACTAAGTTATTCGCTAATGCAATCTTTGTCATAACGACGTCGCCTCTATAAATAATGTTTCTGACTAAGTGATACTTTCTCTCTATGTGCTTTTGACCCTTGTGGTTTCTTTGCTTCTTAGATTGAGCTACAACCCCACTATTATCATAGTAAAGTGTAATAGACAACTTAGCCAGTGGTATCAGTTCTAGTTCCATAAGGTACTTCTTGAGCTAAACTGCCTCCTTAGCTACTTCTGAAGTTGCCACGTACTAAGTTTAAGTGGTAAAGTTAGTAATACATTGTTACTTAATACTTCCCTAACAGATAGCTCCTTCACCAAGGATAAACAATAACTAGATATTGATTTTTGGGAATCCTTATCTGACATGAAGTCTAATCAGTGTATTTAATAAGAACTAGGTTTCCACCCCTATAAACCATCATATAATCTTTTGTCCTTCTCAAGTACTTAAAAATATGCTTTACAACACTCAAATGTTCTAATCTAGGATTAGATTGATACTAGCTAACCATGCCCACTGCAAAAAGATATCTAGTATCGTACACAGCATAGCATACAAAAGGCTCGCTACTATCAAAGTATAAAGGACTTTCTTCATATGTTTTTCTTCTAGAGGTGTCTTAGGACACTGGCTCTTAGATAGAAACACCCATGCCTAAAGGTTACCACACCATTCTTGAAGTTATATAGAGCATACTTGACTAATATCTTATCAATATAAGTAGTCTAAGATAGGCCTTAGATCTTATTCTTGTGATCTCATAAAAGTTTGATCTTAAGGATATAGCTAGTCTCTCCCAAGTTCTTCATATCAAACTATTTCACTAACCAAACCTAAACTGTGGATAATATACCAATATCGTTCCTAATGCGTAAAATGTCATCCCAATAGTACTAAGAAAACCACCACGCTCGCACTATCCTTCTTATACACATAAGATTCATTCAAAACCAAATGGTTTGATCACTTGATCAAAATAGATGTTCCAACTACGAGATGCTTGCTTAAGTTTGTAAATAGACTTACGCAATTTAGATACTATATGCTCTTGTCCTTTAGCTATGAACCCTTCTAGTTGCATCATATATATGTCTTCATTAAGATGCCATTCAAAAATGCCGTCTTGATGCCCATTTGACAAATCTCATAATCGAGATAAGCCAGAATGGATAAGAGCATACGATAGACATAAGTATAGCAATTAGCCAAAAAGTTTCTTCATAGTTGATGCCCTTTTTTTGAGTAAACCTTCTAACATTCAGTCTCCTTTTGTATCAATTCATCATTTAGGCCGAGTGTAGCAATCGGTACCTGATAAGAGGATAATTCATCCCTCAAAGCTATGATAGAAGAATGTTGCTCCATTCGCTTATGATTACTTAAAGTCCATAAGACATGCTTCATTTCTTTAAGCTTCCTATAAACCCGAAACATTTTATATCCATTCACCTGAATGCTCCAAGCGTTTGCAACCGTAGGTAAAAAATCCTCAAACTCTGCCCAGTAATTAAAAAACTTGAAACTCTTTTTCCCACTGCCAATTGGAGGCCAATATGAATAACTATAGGCGTGTGATTTGAGATCCCATAAGGTCAAAAATCAGCAAAGGAATGAGGAAACTCCGTCATCCATACTCCATTTATTAATGTTCGATCCAACTGTCTCATAATGTCACTTGATTCTTCCTCTAAGAGTAAAACAGATGATGAAATCGCAGATCATCTAATCCCACATCCAAAACTGTATTATTGCATTCTTCCATATAAGGTAACCAATCAAGTGGCCCATCTCGATGCTCGGAAGGAAACCGGACGTCATTAAAATCCCTAAGAACTAACCAAGGCCGATTATTAATAGTCTACCTAAATGAAGACAAATCAGCCCATAAATGATGCCTTTCCACAACCGAATTAGCACATAAACAAATGAAACCAAGAGCTTCTCATTTCAGTTTTTCACCTTCATCTCATAATGGACACATTGACTAGATTTACCCAACATCACTATATCAATCAGATTAAAATTCCAAAGCACCCAAATCTTCCTAGATGCATTAGAAGAATAATTATGCAAATAACTCCAGTCCCGTAACAAACAACTCATAATTCGATCCTTAAAATTTTTCGACACTTTAGTTTCAATCAAACCTACATAAGCCAAGTTATGATCTTTCACAACGCCATAACCTCATGCTGCTTAATAGTAGAATTCATTCCCCGAACATTCCAGTAACCAAGCTTAAGCATTCTACGTAAGAGAATTGGACGGACTTGTACCCTTAGCCGTAGTCACCTCCTCTTTCTTCTTCTTAGAAGCCTTCTGACCATGAATACGTTTGGTGTCTAGCTCATCCACTGCTAGCAATTTATCCCTCAAAGGGTTGGCACTCGGAACAGAATTTAATTACATAGCTTGAATACTAGGCTTAGAAACTGAAACATTATCTCTATGATTAGCTGAAGCAGTAGGAGTTAATAACTCTTCACCCAAATTCTCTTCCTCCGCAAGACATTGGAAAGAATTATGAACAATAAGATTTCTCTCCCCTACGGCATTCCCACCAGCCCCATTATGAACGTTCTTTGGCAATAAAACATACACTTGGTCCTCCATCTTAGAAGTCAAAGATATCTGTGTACACGAAGAAGTAACATGAAGAGGAGCTGACTCGACCACCTTCCCTTTCCGAGCAACCGAAACCCAACCCTCCTCAACATTGGGAGCAGGGTCATTATTTTTCGTAGTCTCTTTCTTTTGCCATATAGTCTCAGTATGTTTAGGACGATTATTGGTTAAGTGCCCAAATACTTTACACATAGAGTTCCTTTTTGGGACCCATCCATATTCCACATCAATGGTCTTCACCGAACCATCCTCAACTTCAAATTTATCTTTATCCGGAAAAGTACTTTTAGCATTCACTTCAATGCACACACGAGCATACTTAATCCTTTTAACCTCCTTAGTCATTTTATCTGCAAAAAGTGGTTGCCAATAGCACTTGTTATCTAACTCAAACCCTTTGTTGTCCAAGCTTCGAGAGGCAAGTTGTGAAAATTAACCCAAATAGGAATAGTCTTAAAAGCCTTATTAAGTGCCAAACTAGGTCACCATCTTCGAAGGATCAAAGGACGACTAGCGAAGTACCAAGGACCTCCAGTCAATACATGCATAAGATCAAACCCTTCTCTAAATTGGAAAAAGTAAAATCTACTCTCATTTGTCAAAACCTCTTCAATATTTTCCTTACCCCAATACCGAGTGGCATTCTGTTGAACCAGCGGGAATGATAGCTTCTTATCTAAAAAATATCCCACCAATGTATTCTCCCACCAGGCTGCACCTTTACGAAGAGTTTCCACTCAAGGCTTAACCTTAACCATCCCATTAACCATATGAGAAACATGATAACTCAGTAGCATTGTTCCACTTTGCTGCCCTTTAATAGTAGCCACCCATCTACCAGGGCTAGGTTGACTTCCCACTACACTAGTAGCTTGCACTAAGGAGGCGGTTTTCTTCTCATGAATCTCCACTTCATCTGCCCAAGAAAGTCTCCGTAAGGCAGAACCATTCACCAAATTATCCTCAGCTAAAACCAATGGCTCAGCAATAGATGGGGTCGGATACTCCTTATCTTCGGAATAAGAACCCATTGCCGAAGTATTACCACTAGACTTCATTTGCTTTCGCAACAACTCCATAGCAGCATTCAACACTTGTTCCAAATTATTCACAGAAATCGACTGCTCATTATCAAGCCAATAAGCTAATGATCCATTCAAATCCCAAAGCCGGACCTGGGTATGCCGCACACGATCAATAACATGAAACGTAAACCATTGATCCTTATTCTCACTAGTAGACGGTGAAACACCAATTGAATTCTCATGAGACAAACCCGATGCAGGAACGATAGCAAGGAGATAAACCCTAGCCGCCACCCCATTATCATTCTTACATACCAGAGGATCCAACGAAGAGTAAATCTCTGGATTCAAAATAATTGATTTTTTGCCCACCGTAACAACCGAATGAGACTCTAACTTACCAGATTTCACCGCTGTGTCACCATGGTTAATCTCCCGTTCATCTAAGACAGAAACCCTAGAAGTATCAAATGGTGAAGTCTGACCATTTAAACCAATCGCACAAGCTGCAGTGTTCAAAACTAGACTCGAATATTCCATAATCCCATCCAAAGTAACGTGAGCACATGGTTTCAGATTCATAGCCTCCCCTTTAGTTTCTCCGTTGGAGAGATGAATAGTATCCAAGGGCATTCCCAAAACCCTAGAAACGATAGTATTGATACGTCGATTGCCTCCATGTTACTCCCTCATTGCACCAACATGCCGAGAATCCCAATCATCATCCTTAGAAACCTTAAAAGCCATGAACACGAGAAGAAAAAAACCTTAAAACCAATTAGGGTTTCCAGAGAAAAAAACTAAAGAGAAAGACTCTCTATTACCATCTCTTTTTCTATTAGTTGCCTAAACAATTTAGCGATTTTTCTATTTTTTTTTACACAATAAAGCAATATATAATATATATATGCGAAATCTTAACCCTAATAAATTTAATTAATTACGAACTCTTTTTTATGGGTTTAAGCAAATTATACCCTTTTTCCTAAAATTTTAAAATCTTTTCGAAGGCAACCAAAAATTAATTTTTTTAAATATCGCTCAAAATTAAATTACAAAATTTTAAATTATTAAATTTAAATAATGAACTAAATTTGCTTAATAATAAAATACAAATTAAATTAAATCAAATCCGGGTCATTACATCCTACCCACCTGGACAAAATTTCGTCCTCGAAATTTAAGAGGTAAATAGAAAAAAAATCAAGGAAACTGATTGTACTGTAAAAAGTACAATCGTATGCCTTAACTTGAGGATTATTATATGAATTTATACTTTAAATGAATGAAGGGTGTAAATCCACATTGTGGAATGACAAACAGAAACAACTAAGGTTACGTACTTCACAATCCAAGTCAACTTTTTAACACCATAGTATTTCCATAACACCCTAACTAAGGGAATAGTCTTCCCTTTAAGAATCCAAAATTTTCACTGGTTTTACCTCATAAGTCATATCTGAGTCGACCTCAAGCTCAGTCTAGTTTAACACATGTAAAGGGTCCAGATTACATTTCTTGAGCATGGACACATGAAACACCTCATGCATTCCCAAAAACTGCAGTGGCAAGGAAAGACAATAAGCCATATCTCCAACTCTAGCTAAAATCTCAAATGGTCTAAGGTATCTCGGGGATAACTTTCCCCTGCGTTTAAAATGAAACTGACGTTTCTATGGTGAAACATTTAGAAACACATGGTCTCCCACCTCAAAGTCCAATGGTCTCTACCATTTCTCATCAGCATAACTCTCGTATTGAGTCTCTATCGAATCACTTTGACCCTTTTAATCGTCTCCTGCACAAACTAAGGCCCAATAATTGTACTTTCTCCAATCTCAGCCCAATAGATAAGAAATCTGCACAACCTACCATACAAATCTTCAAAAAGAGCCATCTCGATACTCGGCTAGTAGCTATTGTTATATGCAAATTCAATCAAAGAAAGATAGTTCTCCTAACTACCACGAAAATCAAGTACATATGCCCTGAGCATATCTTCTAAAGTCTGAATTGGACGTTCTAACTGTCTATCAGCCTGAGGATGAAAAGTAATACTAAATTATAACACTGTCCCCGTGGCTACCTTGAGACTTTGCAAAAATCAAGAAACAAAATGTGAATCCCTATTTGAGATAATAGATATAGGAGCTCCGTAAAGTCTTACATTTCCTTAACTTGTAGTTTAGCCAAGACATCTATAGAATAAGTTAATCGAATTGCCAAGAAGTAAGCTGACTCCGTTAACCCATCCATTATCACTTAAATAGTATCATGGTGCTTCGGAGATCTTAACAAAGCAGAAATAAGGTCCATTGTAATATTCTCTCACTTTTATTTTAACATTGGCAAAGGCTACAAAAGACCTGCCGGTCTCTAATGCTTGGCTTTAACTTACTAACAAGTAAGGTACTTACTCACAAATGCTGCCACATCCTTCTTCATATCTGTTTAAAAGAATTGACAGTGCAAGTCGTGATACATCTTAGTACCTCCAGGATATACTACAAATTTGGAGTGGTGGAACTCCCTTAAAACCATATCTTGAATAGAAATTGGCACAAAAAAAGTCTCCCTAGATACCTTATACCATTATCAGTACTAACCACTCATCCTAATTTCTCATTAGAATTGAGCAACTTAGCATGAATAGCCTTAGATTCAACATTCATGCCTTAAGCCTCAATCATATGACTCAACAGAATTGGCTGAGTAGCTAAGGCACACAGAACAGTATGACCTCTTCATCTTGAAACTCTAAACCAAACTCAATAAGACTCCTTATCATTTCCTACACTAGCATAGCAAGACCTATTAAAGTACCAAGAATCTTCTAACTAAGTGCGTCAACAACCACATTTGCCTTACCAAGAAGATACTCGAGCTCAAAATCATAATATTTCATGTACTCTATCCATCTTCTTCGTTTTAGATTTAAGTCATTCTGAGTGAAAAGATATTTTACGCTCTTGTGATTGAAAAACACCTCATATTTCTGACCATACAAATAGTGTTTCCAATTTTTCAGAGTATAAATAACTGCTACCAACTTCAAATCATACATTAGATAGTTATGATTGTGAATCTTTAACTGTCTAGACTCATAAGCCACTATTTTATCACCCTGCATCAGTATATAGCCTAAACTTTCTCTAAATGCGTCACAATAAAATGAATAACCTAATCCCCTCTTCAGAATCACAAGCACTAGTGTAGTAGTTAACCTTCTCTTTAGCTCTTGAAAAGACTGCTCACACTTCTTATCCTAAACAAACTTGATCTCTTTCTAAATCAGTTTAGTCATCGGCCCGGCTAACCTTGAAAAGTCACGAACAAATCATCTGTAATACCCTAACAAACCGAGTAAACTCCTAATCTCAAAAATTATCCTCGATCTTAGCCAATCCATTATAGCCTCAATCTTAAATGGATCAATTACAACTCATTCCCCAAAAATAATATGCCCAAGGAATTTCACCTCCTTAAGCCAAAACTCACACTTACCCAATTTTGCATAGATAATCATTTAATGTTTGGAGTACTACTCTCAGGTGCTCCTTATATTCCTCATTTGTTCAAGAATATACCAAAATGTCATCAATAAACATCACTACAAACTCTCCAAATATCTATTGAACACCTGATTCATCAATCTATGAGCATGGCAGGTGCATTGGTCAGTCTAAATGGCATCATTAAGAACTCGTAGCGGCCATATCGAGTCATAAATGTTATTTAAGAAATGTCTTCCTCCTCCACCCTTAACTGATGATAATCGGACCTCAAATTAATCTTTGAGAAAATGACAAAATCTTTTAGTTGATCGACCAGATCATCAATTCTTAGAAAGAGATACCGATTCTTGATCATGACCTGTTCAATCTCCAATAATCTTTACACATTTTGAGAGTTTCATCATTTCTAGTAGTAAATAGTGTATGTACATCCCAAGGCAAAGTGGTAGGATGGATAAATCCCTTAAAGATCAACTCTTTTATCTCGAATTTTAACTCCACTAACTCTGTAGGTACCAACCTATACGAAGCTATAGAAATAGCTTCTGTGGTGGGAACCAAATCAATCCTAAATTTAACTTCTAGCTCAAGCAATAATCCATACATATCATCTGAAAACATTTCTAGAAATTCACAAACAACCCATGGTAACTTAACTTTATCACCATCGTCTTTTTCTAAAAGCCATACCAGCAAATAATCTACATAAGTTCACTTGTCCTTACCTATCAAGGGAAGGTAAGAGCCAAGGACTATAACAATCACCAGAAAATAGTATCCTAATCTCCCTTAGAAGTAATTAAAGTCACCTGACCCTTAAAATAATCTATCATCGCCTAATAGACTGATAACCGGTTCATGCCGAGAATCACATCAAAGCTTACCATGTCTAGCACAATTAGATAAAAAACTGACAAATGCTCATAACTCGAAACCTCATCCCTAATAGTGATCTCACAACCCTTAAAGACTTGGTTCAACACAAAATGACCTCCTATCAGTGTTTCAATTTGAAATGGCAGAACCAACTCATCTATGGATAAATTTATTGAAAACATAAACGGTGTTGCAACAAACAAGTAAGATGCTCATGTGTCTATAAAAACTGCAGATTTAGTAGCATAGATGAGAAATGTACCTTTAGTCACTGTAAGCTCTGTTCGTCTATTATTCTGAACCATAGTAAATAACTCGCCCCTAAGCTAGCATTGTTGGTGGCGGCCTTGTTGGGATCCACCCTAACCTCCTTGGTGCTATTGAACCACACTTGGTACACCTATTGGTACTGCTACATCCCACCCTGAGTACTCCTCTGAAACTGAGTCTGCACTGATTGTGACTCTGTTGGACTATTGCTTTATACTGACTAAGCTGATTGTGGAGGTCTCATAGTACTATGATTACCTTGTCTCTACGGGCAATGCCTCTACACATGGCTCGATTAGCCATAAGTATGGCAAACATTTACCTCATCCCTATTTTTAGATCCAATTGGCACACATTTGAAAGGACAAATAAACTGGCAATGCCCAGGTTATCTATAGTTATGATAAATCATAGGACTCTATGCTAAAACTCCTATTACTACTGACTAACCTGGGGATATACTTTCCTCCTGAAATTACTGAGTTTGTGTCTTATATAAATTTCCACTCTATCTTTTTATTGGTATGTTTTTCTGTTATTAAGTCTTACCCTATTTAGTTTCATTTTACACCACAATATCTGCAAAATTCTTTTTCACCGCTATTGCCCGATTAACTAGAACCGCATATTCATTGAGACCCAATGGCAATATCTGATCCTTGACAGCAGACCTTAGTCCCTTTTTTAATCGTCCAAACTTGGTGCGTTTAGTGGACACCAATTCCTTAGTATATTTGGCCAATGATGTAAATTTATGTCCACAATCTGGCACAGATATTGGCCTTTGAGTCAAATTCAGAAACTCGTCAAGCTTGACATCTCTCAGAGACTTTGGGAAGAAGTAGTCTCTGAAATGCTCCTTAAAAGCATCCTAAATAAGTATAAATGCCCTACAAGACTGTTTCACAGTACTCCACCAATCCGTGTAGTTCCTTCCAACTGAAAAGTGACAAGTAGGACTCTAGTCTTGTCTTTATTTAATTACATTACTTTGAATATCTTCTCATTCTCGTGCAAGAATTTCTTAACTTCTTCAGTGTCTTCTACACCAAAATAAGTGGGAGGCTTCATCATCTTAAACATTTAATATGGAGCTGTAGGTTGGTTTGCCTGCATTCCCCTGGCAAACATTATAGCCATTTGTTGCATCCACATATGACGGTCTACTATTCCCGACTATAGCATGCTTGTTGCTTAAGATTACACATTTGCCATGTAAGGCACCCCAATAGAACCTCTGTTGTAACCCTAGCGGTCTCACTCCTATGACACTCCTCCAGTAGCAAAAACATCATCAACCAGAGTTTCATAGCCCTATCTAGCCTAAATACCTCGGCCTTAACCCTTACCATGACCACGTTCATAGCCTTTACCTCGGCTATTGCTTCTACCTTTAACACCTAGAGCGACATGCAGTGGTATTCTCTGAAAAAAATTTATAAAAATAAACAAAAGTTAATGCCTTCTTAACATTCTAAGTTTAATGAAAATCAAAATCATATATCAGAAATAAACTTAATATCTTATAATCACACAACACCCAAAACAACACCCAAAAGAAAAAAAAAAAAAAAAAACACTATCTTTAGGTATTCTAAATCTAGGTTCTGATACCAAGTTGTCATTCCCTGGATTTCATAAGCCGAGCACGTGAATAAAAAAAGCACATAATACACTATTTAACAATTCTCCTTATCACACATTAGAGTCACACACAGACATACTATTAAGCAATGAATATAAAAATAAAAAACTTTAAACTTTAAATTCAAATAAATACCTTAGTCAAAACTAACTAGGCAATAAAGCTCTAAAATTAAGCCCAAACAATCTCCTAAATTTAAAAATAAATAATTAATCTTCACCTTAGAAATGGAGGTTTATTACAAACCACTAACACTATTTTATAAAAATTTAAGTGTAGGTAAATAAAATAAATAAAAATTTAATTCATATGCTTAGAAGGTCCAACATCACACTCAAATTTATTATTTGCATCACAAGCTGTATGGGGGTGAGCACTAATATCACGTGTGCTCGAAATTTTAATAATAATATGAATGCAATAATGACCTAACAAACTACTAAGTGAAACATCTCTGTACAAATGGTAGCCTTAAAGAAAAAATTAATTTATTTATTAATTCATCTTCATTTAATCATATATTAATATTATATTATACATCAAAATGAAACAATTTGATTTTAAAGTACTACTGTTTGGTTGTCTCGTGGAAACAAGACCAACCAATATACACCATTCTCTAATGTCTGCTTAGTTATCGCATAGAAACAAGACCCAACTAATACACACCATCCTTCGGTATCTACTTCCTAAACTAAAACCTTAGGAATATAATATGTCACCCTTAGGCATCTGCTTACTCGTAGATTACTAAGGTACTAGACTCGATAACTACCCCTGTGCAAGTTTTAGAATTCAACCCTTGGGTACGTATACCTGATATTTTCAATATCCCTCAACCAAACAAAGCATATCAAAATTCACTTTATATCCATATTAGTCAATTTCTTCATTTTTTCCAAAGTTTTACAAAAAAATTATAACTAAAAAGTAATTAAAAAACTTATAAATGAATTATATACTCACAGTAGCACACTGTTAATCACACCATCACAATAAACAAATCAATAGAATTACATTGAAACAACTAAAACTATATGTTCTAAAACAAACCTTAATTACATTTATATATATACACTTAATTTAAAATCAAACTTGCAATGATTGTCAAAATCAATCACATATATAATATATATGAATACGAGTTGAATCAATTGTCCACATTTGCTATTTCATTTCGTTTTCATTTTTTTTTATTTGCCCACATGCATATGAAGATAAAAACAAACATCTAACAATCAAACCATCAAATCAACGTGCAGGTGCAATATGTTCATAGCACACATATGCATCTATATATGAGTTCAAACTCCTACTATCAAATAAACAAAAGTGATACAACATATATATATGCTGAATTAAAGGCTTTTAATAAGGAGCAGTATGGGGAGATTCCTAAAAGCGTTTGCAATGCCAAACTTCAGTTGGATCAAATTCAGGTAAGGCTACAAAATGATCCTCTCAACATTGAACTAAGAAGTGAAGAAGCCCAAGCAGCAATTAACTACTCTAACTTGGTTCTTGCTGAGGAAGCCTTTTATAAGCAAAAAGCCAAAGACAATGTCATAAGGTCGGGTGATCATAATACAACCTACTTCCATAAAAAAGTCAAGGCCCACTGCTCAAAGAACAAGATCTTGTCCATCCATAACCATAAAGGAAGGAGAATTAAAGATTATGAGAAAGTCAAGGCTACAGTGGTGGATTACCACAGGAACCTTCTAGGCACCCAGTATGGCAATGAGATTGAAATGGATCTGGTTGCTAACTTAATGACTTCAAGCATATACCACAGGTTGAATTAGATCTCCTTAATGCTCAGGTTATAGATGAGGAAAACAAGAGTAGCTTGTTTAGTCTCTCTAGCAATAAGGCACCTGGACCCGATGGTTATAATGCCTTTTTCTTCAGAACTACTTGGGATATAGTTAGGGAAGACTTAATGGCTGTTGTTAAGGACTTTTTCTCCTCTTCTAAGTTGTTAAAGGAAACAAATGCTACCGTTATGACTCTTGTTCCTAAAGTACCTAATCCTTGACCCATAAATGATTTTAGATCGATCTTATGCTGCAATACAGTTTACAAGTATATCTCGAAGATTATATCAAATAGACTAAAGAAAATTCTGCAATTTGTTGTATCTCCCAGCCAAGTTTCATTCATTAAAAGTAGGTTGATCTCTGATAAGATTTTATTGATGCAAGAATTGGTTAGGAAAAAAAACAGAAGATTTTTAAAATTTTTAAAAAATATTTTTACTTTTAAAATTCTCCTAAGATCTTTCTTAAGCTACCAATCATACAGTCCTTTAATCTTCTAAACTTCTTTAGTGTATGAGTGGTTGGAATCGTGGAGAAAACGGTTGACCAAAATGTTCTGAGTTTCCAGAGTCTTTATCTACTACTAGAAATCTTTTCGTAGAGCCTCAAACTCCAAATTCTCCTTCTCATACCTTTAAAATGGCTGACAATCTAGCTAATAATCAAGCGGTAGTTGCTAGACATTCCATGAGGGATATTTTACAACCGGATAGGCATACACCTGAGTCCTGTATAGTCTGGCCAGAACCTTAATGACCTTTCAACTTTAAGTCTGGCATGATACAGTTGTTACCTTCATCCATGATATGGACTCTGAAAATCCATATGATCATCTAACAAGATTTAGGAACATCTGTGTCACTATGAAGGATCAGGGCAGTCCTTTAGATTTTGGGTTCCTCAAGCTCTTCCCATTTTCTTTAAAAAATAAAGCTGCTAGATGGTTTGAATTCTTACCATCTAATTCCATTCACTCATGGGTTGAACTGCAGGCAAAATTCCTAAAGAAATTTTTTCCTTCCGATAGAACCAATGCTATTTAGCATCAGATTTTGAATTTTGCCCTACAAACTGGTGAAACATTTTACCAGAGTTAGGAAATGTTTAAAAACCTCTTGCATTCATGCCGCCCACGTCATGGTTTTGAAATTTGGCATCTAGCCAGCATATTTTACGGGTCTTTAACTCCCCAGTTAAAGCAATTTGTAGAAACTATGTCCAATAGGCAGTTTTACGATAAAACATTAGAGGAAGCTTACGAATATTTCGAATTCCTAGATGAAAATGCTCAAACATGGGATATTTCAGGGTCTCAAATTAATATTCAAGCTGCTAGTGGAACCCCAAGTAGAGGGATACATCAATTGAGTGAGGCTGACGACCTCAGAGCAAAGCTAGCAACACTTACCCAAGAAATTGAAACCCTAAAAATTAAAAAAGACACACATTATAAAATAACCTGTTGCAAATGTCTACTGCATAATGTGTGATAGTCAAACCCATAGTACGAATGATTATGCTAATATGCCACTGTTTAGAGAAATTGCACAAGGTCAATCATCGAATGAACTCCCCATACATGCCATAAACCAATTCCGAACTCTATATCATGGATCAAATCAAGTAAGGAACCCATATGCTGAAACGTATAACCCAGCAATGAGAAATCATCCCAATTTTAGTTGGAGGAATAATGGAACTCAATATGTTCAACCATATCAAACTCCACCTCCTCCCATCCAATAGGCTCCAATCCCTAATCAGGGATTTTCTCAAAATTTTAGATATGATAGGATATGATAGTACTTTATGAATATTTACAATTGTTTCACAAACGTATTTTGAATTTGTTCTATGGATATGTGATGTGCATGTGAGTGATGTCATTATCTAGTTTCATGATTTTGCATATGATTTTAGTTTCCTATTATGCTTTGTTATTTGAAAATATATCCTTCACATGGTTTTATTCTAGGGGTGCAAGATGGTATTCTATGGAAATGGCTAGTGTAGCTACATATATTGGTGCAAAATTCATTCAGAATGCTCTTTAGTAGTTGAGAAAATTGGACGACCACTTGAAGTGGACACAAATGTTACCTAGTGTGCTTTACTTGGATCATATCTAGAGAACTAAATATTTGAAACAAAGTATACCTTTTCTTTTTCCAGTTCACAATATTGTTTAATCCATTGTATATCTATAAGTTCTAATGATTATACTATTTTTTGTTGTAAATTTGTTGTTGTTTATCAATAATGTTATACAATATTTCCGAGGCATCATCTTAGGTACCACTTTGATTTTGAAGAAATTAACCATTGGTCTGCTTTGCATGGTATACAAGTTAGGATACTTCTTTTTTTTTTTTGGTGGGCCATCTATTTCAGAGACTCGAAAAAAAAAAGCTAATAATTTTGTATCCTTGTGTTATGCTTAATGGTGATGTTTTAAGGAACAACACAAATGACTAGTACCAGGTCAAGTGAAATTAACTTTCTTTTTTGAATTTCTTATTCTCTTTTGTATGCATTATCTAGTGTTTGTTTTACTTAAGTTATATTTTTTGACAGTAATGATTTTTTGTTGCATTTTTCTTCCAACCACTATTTCTTGCTGGCACTCGAAGTCTGATTAATAAAACATATACGACACATAATGAATGTTCAATTGAATTTGAAGTGGATGGACCATACAAGGTAAATAGGATGACCTTACAAGCTAATGTTGTACAATAACTTATTGGATTTTGATTTTAATCTAATAACATACGTTGTTTATTATTTTTTTTTTCTTTTTTCTCGTATTCAAATTGATTACTGGGTGCCCTTTCTGGCATGTAATTCCCTGGAAGGGTTCCATCATCATTAAAAATAACATATCACTCTATAATTAATTTTAAAGCACAATTCATGTCTTTTCTTATTGATTAATCATAAAATGAACTTGTCAATTTAGTTGATTAAAAGGTTCATTCTTGCTCCCCTTCCATTTATTAGTCATAGTTGATTAATTTTGACATCTCTTGTGATGATGGGAGTATTGTCCTTGTAATACCCTCACCTTCGGTATAAATGAAAGTGGAATGGAATGAATGTTTAGAATGTGGAAAAAATGAGTTTAGAATGGATGAGGAAAGATGGTGGTTTTAAGCTTTGGTTAAGAGGAACATTTGTATGGATTGGTGTTAATTGTCTTGATCATGTATGAGCATGCCTTAATTAGTGCATGGCTTGATTTGGGGTGTGTGTTTCTTGTTGTAGTTGTGCATGAGAGTGTAAAGAGTTGAGGAAATGAAAAAGAAATGAAGTAGCAAAGAGGAGCCGGCCATGGGGAGAAGCTTGTGTTGATTTTGACCTTTTGAGCTCAATTTGGACTAGCTATGGCCAATGGGAGAAGAGTTGGACCAATTGACTCCACCTTGGCATGTAAATATAATTAATAATGTTAAATATGGTGGAGAAGGAGGGCTTGGCCGGGCAAGCTTGTCTTGCATTCCTTTCTTTTGTTTGTTGCTCATTAAGAAGTCAAGTGGCAAATTAAATGTGGTGGGACCCCAATGTTTAATGCAAGAAGACCAAATTGCATCCATGTATATATATGTGTATCTATATGGGAAATTTGTGGTGAGAAACCACTTTGGCCGGCCACCTTGGTTGTTTACAAAATATATATGTATATTTGGTAGGTAAAAGACTTAAATGCTAAGGAAAATATCAAGAAAAGAGAGAGAAAGAGACTTTGTGAAGAAAAGGAAGACCACCCGGCCATTGATGCTTGGGAAGGAGCTTGGTGAGAAGGTTGGAGGAAGAAGAAGAAGATTAGGAAAAGAGATGTTCGACCAAGTCAAGAGGAAGAGGAAATTCAAGAAAGGCTCAAGTGTTAGGAGTTCTTATGCCTTTGGAACCATCTTGAAGTTTGAGGAAATTCTTGAAGTGATTAAAGAGAGAGTTGAAGCTTGAGTAAAGGTAAGGAGACTCCTCTTAAGTTTACATATTTTGAACTCTTCTTCTTCTCTTCAAAGTTTGGTTTTGATGATGTTAAGTTGAGAAAACCAAGAATTAGAATAGGGAACTTGGTAGCTTGCATGTGTTATCCCTTTTTCCTTACTTAGATTGCCTTGGTTGATTGAGATATGAAAGTTACTTTCTTTCCCATGAAAATAAGTTAAAACCCTTTCTTTCCCTTCTTTATTTTACATAAAGAGTAGGGGTGTGGTGGTGTTAGTTGGGGGGGTTAGACATGTTTGGATGTGGGTGGTGTGATTGGAAGAAGTTCTTGAACTTCTTTCTCAATAATGTGTAGTAGAGTGGGCTTGTGAGTAGAGTAAGGGGAGGGATAAAACAAAGGGTTGAATTACCATGAAATTTGGGTGTTGAGGGTTGATTGGGATGAATAAAAACTATGGTGAGAAAAGTGGTTAAAGACCTTGAACAAAAAGGGGAAAAAACCTAAGGTTTTTGTGGAATTTGGTCTACCGTCCGGACGGGAGCTTTGGCGTCCGGACGGGCTGAGGGAAATCGAGAAGCCACCCCCACTGTGGTCCGGACGGGAGCAGGGGACCGTCCGGACGGCAAGTGCCATTTTTGGACTCGAGGCTACTGCCGTCCAGACGGGCCAGAGGGGGTGTCCGGACGGTAGTCTTGATTTCCCCTATTCTCTTGATTTCTTCCTAGGACATTGCTAGGGTGGCCCTAGTTACCTAAGAACCACTTAAAGATCATCCTAATTGCATTCTAATGATTTTATATTGACGTTAATATGTTATATAAGGATAATTGTGGAACCGTTTATGTTATTGGTATGAACTCTCATGCGAAACGTGTTGTATATGAACTCACCTATCTTCTCAATTTAATGAAAGATAAGAAAACGAAATGATTAGTTGTGTGCC
>JAVXUM010000046.1:1583542-1606654 GCA_035590655.1 Pouteria glomerata
ATTACATACGTTTGTTCGATAATTCTCTCTCTCTCTCTCTCTCTCTCTCTCTCTGGGCTGCTTCGTTCCCTTCATAGGCAGCTTCCGTCGATCTGAGCCTCAGCCCAAGGATTTGTTGGGTTGGGTTAGTTTAAAAAAACAAAATATCTATATATTTAGTCTATTTCCAAGAGAGGCGTCTTCAAATTGGCCTTTTCCATTTGCTTGGAATACAAGACCTCTTTTTAAGGGGAGCACAAGGCGAACCCTCGTGCTACTAACTCTTAATTGGTCAGACCAAATTTTGTCCATTTCTGACAATACTGAATGCATTATCATTCTGGCATTGTTTAATTTGTTAAAAATTAAAAAAAAAAATTAAGATATCTGAATATTTTAAAAAAATTTTAATATATTTTATCTATTTTGTGTAGAATATTTTTCGTCATTCGCGTACTGTCAAAGTATTGTTTATTTGTCACCCTCAGGGAGAGTTCGGAGAAGGTTCCTATTAATCCCTAGGTGCGCCTCCTTCGATTTGAACTTACTACCTTAAGTAAAAAGAAGAAGCCTTCACGGGTGATGGTGACTCGTGAAGACTTCTTCTTTCTACTTGAGGTAGCAAGTTCGAATCGGGAGAGGCGTACCCCAGAAATTAATAGGAACCTTCTCCGAACTCTCCTTGAAGGTAACAAATAAATAATACCTTGACGGTGCGTGGATGGGGAAAAATATACCGTACACATCTCATATTTCATAAAATTTTTATAAATTTCTATATATATTTACATATTCAAATAAATTTTTACAAACTCTAATACTTTATTTTTGCAAATTGTAATAACTTTTTAACAAATTTCAATAAATCTAACATAAACAAGGATTTAAAAAATCATTTTTACAATTTCTCTTTCTAACTTTTTTACATAAAAGTCAAAAAATTTAATAATTTTTACAAATATTTTGATATAAATCGGTGGAAATAGACTAAAAAAAAAAACTATTCCCACAATTTCTCTTTCCAACTTTCTATCGTAAAAGTCTAAAAGTTATATTATTTATTTCTAAAAAATATGATTTAAGTTAGAAATACCAAACATCAAAATTTATTCCTAACTATAATTTTTCTTATTTTTTTTTTATTTTTTTACCACTCTAAATGTTGTCTTTATATATTTCCTTTACATGATTAAGGGTGTCATTACTATTTATGTGCTTATTACAATTCGTGGTGGAGTCAGGAATTTTTCTTAGTTGTAGCTTAAATTTTTTTTCAGTATTCTACATAAAATTTTTTTAATGTATAAAATTTTTCCTAGGTGTACATATACATGTAAGATGATAATCAGTAAGATATTACAAAAAGTATAATAATAAACAAAATTATATATGTAAATATCAAATATTTTTTACACAAAAAAATAATAAAACTGATGTAATAAATTATAACAATTCTCCTCGTGATCTTATATTTTGAAACTTTTGTAAAATATCTTTCATTTTCTATTTTTTAATATTTCCTTTTTAATATATGTTACTGAACAATCACTCTAATAAATAAACTTAAATATAAAATAAAATATAATATTTAAAAGAGTTAATCTTTAAAAAATAGCTTCAAGAAATCAACAAAACTAAAATAAAATAAAATAACCATCTATTTAAAATTTGATCGGACGGATGATAATACAAAGAGATCAAAAGTATAGATAAAAAATAAATAAAAATATAAACACTACAAATAAATAAAAGAAATAGAAATTTAAAACTTATCAAATTTAGAAAGAGAAGTTGAGGTTGAGATTGAGATTGAGATTGAGATTGGGATTGGGACCTACCAAAGAATAATAAAAAGAAATGAGACGAATAATGAAATTAGACTGAGGGAAGATATATCAGTTAAGAAGTGATGCGTGCGAAGCTTAAGTTTTTTTTTTTTTTTTAAGATGATTTATGAAAATTGATTGGGTCAATAAAATTGGTCGAGTCAAACCTGATTTTGAGATGGATTCGATTTTTTTCTCCTCTTGAAATTTCAAGTGTGGTGACAGCCATTCCTCTGCTAGGTGTAGCTCTGCCCATAATTACAACCATAGGAGAATATTGACCCTTATTTTATGATTAATTTGGTAGAACAATGAGAATGGAAAGGTAGAAATATGTATATATCATTCTGTTTGTATTAAAGAAAAAGATTCCCAAAAAAAGATAGAAAATATATGCAAGAGGAAAAGGAAAAAAAAAAAAAAGAAAGAATAAGAAAGAAAAGGGAGAAAAAAAATTATTTACTTCTTCTTCGACTGAGAAGAAAGTTGAGACAAAGTCACATGGTACAAAACTTAATGTCGACATTTATTTTATGATTAATTTGGTAGAACAACGAGAATGGAAAGGTAGAAAAATATATAAGGGTGACAAAATAGGCGAGCTTGTGATGAATTTAAATGGGTTGAAAATTAAATTAGTGTAACTTAAACCCACCCATTTAAAAGACAAGTTATATATGAGCGGGTTAGATACATGTTAGTACAAACCCATGAACCCATATCTAACCCATTTATTTATAACTTAACTTAATTTTTTAAATTAAAAATTTAATTAATTAATAAAATTTTCAATTAAAGTTATGTTTTTGCCTACAAGTATTAATTTATTAAATAACTGAAATTATTTTATGAGTAACAAGTGTAACAATCGGAATAAGAACCACAATATATGTATGTATATATATATGTGTGTGTATGTATATATATATATGAATTTAAAGGTAAGAAAATATTTAGAATCGATCTTTTTCTATACATTCACCTAAAAAGTCATAATTCCGTAGGAAATAACTACCCGTTGGTAGTTTTGAAACTTTCTTGATTTATTTGATACAAAGTTTAAAACTTTTTTTTTCTATTTCTAAAACCACCCAATTAAACTCATTTATAAATGTTTGTTTTAAAAATTACCTATTAACAACCTAATTAATGAAATAATAAGATTCAAACCCATTTATTATGAGTTTAATTGGGTGGGTTGATGGGTATGAGTTAACATTGCCACCCCTAAAAATATATATATCATTCTATTTGTATTAGTGGAAAAGATTTTCAAAAAATATAAAAAAAATATATACAAGAGATAAAAAATAAATAAATAAATAAATAAAGAAGGAAGAATAAGAAAGGAAAGGGGGAAAAAAATTATTTACTTCTTTGACTGAGAAGAAAGTTGAGACAAAGTCACATGATACAAAACTTATACTAGCGCCAAGGCTTTACTCAATAAAATGAGTTTTAAAGCTTTTTTTTCCTTGAAATATCAAACAATTATTTTAAGGAGATGATATAAAATTAATATTCTTTCCTTTTTTGTCTAATTAATAAAAGATAAAATTAAAATTTAATAACAAAGAAAAATATTGTAATAATATGAATGTAATGTTTATTATATTAATATGGGGAGCTCTTTTTTACATTATTTTTTGCCTCTTACACTTCACATTATTTTTTTGCTCTTTTTTTTCTTTTATCTGAATCTCATTCAAATGACCAAATTGAATCATTAACTTTACCTATTAAGTACATCAAATTATCAAAAACTTTAAAAATGTTACTTATTGATATAATTTAATTGTTTACTAATTAGTGAAAACAATAACTTGGATAGTTAGTTTTAAAAATTGAATTTATATATTCATTTTTAAGTTTTGTAAATTAATTTAATAATAATTTCTATTAATTGATTTGCTAATTAAAAGAAAACATGAATTGTTTGGATAATTAATTTTAAAATTTAAACTTACATATTTATCTTTCAGTATTAATTTAATAAAAAAATTTATGATGAAATATTAGTTTAGATAATTAACTCCAGAATTTAAAATTTTTATATTTATTTTTTAGTCATGAAAATTAATTTGACAATGAACTTTACTAATTTTATTGGTTCAAAATTTAAATTTTGTATGCTTTTTCCTCCCCTTTAAGAAAATTTATTTGCTTATTAATTTTTCTAATTAATAGTCTTAGTCAAAAAAATAATTTACTAAGTGTTAATTTAAAAGGTAATTGATGTAATGACTGGAAAAGAAAATAAATATTAATTTAAAACTTAATGAAATAAATGTGAATTTTAATTGTCTACTAATTTAATAAAGGTAAAATTATTAGTAGATAAAAATTACATTAAATATACTTTAGTATTAAGAATATATGCATTAAATATAATCTGACATAATCATTTACTAACTTAATAAGAGTGAAGTTGTTGAGTTTCATGGGCTGCAGTGAAGGGATTCACGAAATCAACGGGTAAGATTTGTTTGTACAGATTTTTGGTATTTTACATTTATTGTACTCCACTCAGATTTTTTGAACTTTTATTTTTATTTTAAAGATAATTTTAATTAAATTAAAATAAAACCTTTTGATTAAATGTAAACAAATCTTACCTATTGATTTCTTCACTGCAGTCCCTGCAATGAATATTTTCACACAAAAAAATGTAATAAATGCACTATAATATTAACATTGTTAACTTTGTCATTATTACCATCCTTAATTTTTAGTAATTTTTGTTTTTTTTTTTTATCAAAAGTTGGTAAGTGAAATCTTTTAATATTTGGTAAAATAAGTGTAATTTTTAGTATATTTTAGTAATTTTTGTATATTTGATAAAATTTTTAATAATTGTTTAAATATTTTGAATAATTTTTTACGTATTAAATAAAAATATTGATAACTTTTAGTATAAAAATGGTAAAACTTTTTATTCTGTCAATTACGCATTTGTCAAAAATCAATCCATTTATGCTGATTTTTTATTTATCAAACGCTACGTTGTTTCTCAATTGTGATAAGATCCCGTGCGTGTGCGTGTGCGTGTGTAACGATATCAATATATATCATATCTTAAAATTTGTTACCTCTCACGTTGCAATTTCAATAGATATTTATAATTAAAATTTTAAAAAATTCTTGACTATTTTTAATGCAATATTTTTTCTTAAATAGGTCTTGTCAAATATTTTGTTTTAAGTATCAAATTTTTTAAATTCTGTTTCAGAGCAATGAATTTTTTTAATTTAAAAATAATGTTACATATATTAATAATTTAAAATTTTAAACTTTTTCTAATGTTGTTTTCTTAATGAAATCTTTAATAAATTGAAAGTGATATAATAATATTAATTAAAAAACAATTGTTTAGAAGGGTGACAACTAAGGGCCAAATATTTTTGCAAGGCCAAATATTGTTTAGAACGTGCAACTGTGTCATTGCCACTGCATCTCATTTATTAGTTATTTATGAGAGATTGGAGAGACATTCTTTACATTCGGCTCGCTAGATTTGTAAAAGTTCTATTTATTTTTTCAGAATTTTTAAAAAATTTCGAGCCCGTTTACTTATCTGTGCTGGTCCTAGAATAAAGGGTGTTTGACAGCCGCAATTTAGTTAATTTTTAGTAGTTTTTTTGGTTAAAAATTATTAATGGTAATTTTTAGTATATTTGGTAATAAAAATATAATTTTTAATAATTTTTAGGTGTTTAGTAAATTATTAATGTAGTAAAGGAAAAAAGTGACAATTTTTTATGTGTTTGGTAAAATTTTTTACTGTAGCAGCATAGAAAAGTGTAAAAAGTGGGACCCACTATCATATCAAATTACTGTTGGAAAGCAGAAAAATGACAAAAATTATTGTTTTATCAAACAACAAAATACTATAATAGTGCAAATTTTTGGTCTTTTTTGTTCTTTTTTTAGTTGTCAAACACAGCCTAACTATAAGGGCTTCAGCGCACATCTCGAATGAAAAAATTAAAAATTATATTTTTAAATATATTTTATGGATATTTATTTATTTTTTAAAAAAATTATAAAAATATTTATTTTTGTATTAAAATACTTCATTTTTTTAATTTAAAAAATTTAAAAATATAATTTTTTTAACAAATAAATAATTTTTTTAAAATATACCCTTTACACTATGAGTATAAATGTAATTACATGGTATTTAATTGATCAAAACTTATTTTTTAGATAAAAAATTTAATAAATGGGATCTAAGTAATATAATACAAATTTTAGAAGATGCAGGCGTACATTTGTTAAACTTGTTTGAGTGCAGATGTATGAAACGAAAACTACAAGACTGTATCTGAAATCAACCCAAAAATATTAATTTAGTTAATTTTTTGAGAATTTGCTTTTTAAAAATTGATAAAAAAAAATGGTTTGGTGTATTAAAAATAATTCTCAAAAAATAAGTACTTTATAATTTTGAATAATTCTTATCTTCACAAAAGCCGTCCATCCTTGTAAGATCTATATATTCTATCTTCGTCAAATTATATATTACCCCTACCATAACCCCTTTATATATTTTGTTGTACTAAAATTTATATAATATATATTTAGGAGGATATCTCACGTTGAGATGTTTAAAAAAAAGATGGAACTCCCATCCTAAGAGTTTCCACCGTCCTGCTTTGAATTATTGTAGAAGAGGTAAATCGCGGAATGTGTATCAGTGATACAGAGAGCCAAGGCTGCCTTTTATCGTCTGTGTAATACAAGGATCCGTTGCCCATTAAAATCGAACCCTCGTACGATTGACTGAGTATTATCTCACATTCGTCCTTTCATCAACTAACCTATGTCCCAAGGCCACGTTGAGATGTTTAAATGTGTATAGTGTATAAGAATTAAGTTAAAACTTAATTTATTGAGTTGAATTAATTAAAAAAAATTAAAATTACTCACGTGCGTCTGGTATCCCACTGTTTCTATGACCTGTTCCGTTTTTTCTATGAATTGCTTCCTTCGGTCTAGAACCTCAGCCCAAAGATTCATTGGGTTGGGTCAGTTTGAAAAAAAAAAATATATATATATATATATATCAAAGAGAGGCGTCTTCGAATTGGCCTTTTCCATTTGCTTGGTAGACAAGGCCTCTGTTTGAGTGGAGCACAAGGCGCAGCCTCGTTCTACCATCTCTTAATTGGTCCTGCCAAATTTTGTTCATTTCCGTCAACACTGAATGCATTAGCATTTTATTTTATATATTTCCTTTCCATGATCAAGGGTGTAATAACTATTCTTATACTTATTATAATCAGTGATAGACTGAGAAATTTTTTTTGAAGTATAACATAAAATTTTTTTTACATAAGAAATTGTTTTTAGATATATGTATATATATGTAAGATGATAAATGGTAAATATTATAAGAAATATAATAATGGTTAAAATTATATATATCGATATCAAATGTTTCTTACATAAAATAATAATCAAATTGATGTGACAAATTATAATAATTCTCTTTGTAGTCAAATGTTTTGAAACTTTTGCAAAATATATTCATTTTCTACTGTCTTTAATATTTCTTTTTCAATACATCTCACCGAACAATCAGTATAAAAAAATAAACTTGAATATAAAATAGAATATAATATTCAAAAGAGTCAATCTTTAAAAAATAGCTCCAAGAATTCTACAAAATTAAAATAAAATAAAATGGTCATCTATTTAAAATCTGATGAGACACATGAGAGTACAAAGACGTCAAAAGTATAGACAAAAAATAAATAAATACATAATCAGTACAAATAAATGAAAGAAATAGAAATTTACAGCTTATCAAACTCTTAAAAAGAAGCTGGGATTAGGATTGAGATCTACTAAAGAATAATAAGGTGAATTGAGATGAATAGTAAAATTAGACTGAAGGAAGATTAATCGACTAAAAAATGACACGTGTGAAGCTTGAGTATTTTTTTTTTTATAAGATGGATCAACAAAATGGGTTGGGTCAATATAATTGGTTAAGTCTGATTTTGAGATGAATTCAATTTTTTTCTCTCTAAAATTTCAGGTGTGGTGACTACCATCTCTCAGATGTGACTTCTCCATGATTATAATTATGGTAGAATATTCGCCTTTATTTTATGATTAATTTGGTAGAACAATGAGAATGAAAAGGTGGAAAAATATGTATATCATTCTGTTTGTATTAGTGGAAAAAATTTCCAAAAGAGATAGAAAATATATATAAGAGGAGAGAAAAAAATAAAAAGAAGAATAAGAAAGTAAAGGGGGAAACAAAATTATTTACTTCTTTGACTGGGAAGAAAGTTGAGACAAAGTCGCATGATACAAAAGTTATACTAGGTCCAAGGATATAACTCAATAAAATGAGTTTTAAAGCTTTTTTTTTCTTTTTTTTTTGCCCTTGAAATATCAAACAATTATTTTAAGGGGAAGATATAAAATTAATATTCTTTCCTTTTTTTTTTGTCTAATTAGTAAAAGATAAAACTAAAATTTAATAAAAAAAGAAAAATATCATAATAATATGAATGTCATGTTTATTGTTTTAATGAGGAGCTCCTTTTTGCACTATCTAAATGTCTCTTCCACTTCACATTATTTCTTTTACTCTTTTTTTCTTTATTTGAATCTCATTCAAATGACCTAAACGAATCATTAACTTTACGTATTAAGTACATCAAATTATCAAAAACTTTAAAAATGTAACTTATTGCTATAATTCAATTGTTTATAATAGAAACTAACTTTTAAAAACAATTCAAATCCAACATGTAACCCAAATATTTTTAATTTTTATCATAATAACATAACTTATATCATAAGTGAAAATTTTTTTTAAAAAACTTTGAGTAGAGGTTGCTTGATCGCTTATAAAAAATCTAGAAAGTTATTTAATAATTATTTATCATTTATTAAAATTATTAATTTTAGAATTTTCACTTGTAAATATTATATTATTTTGATAATTCATATATCATAATCCTTACATTACGTTGCGTTGATCTTTATTTTTGTTTTTATTTAGGAAAAAAATAATATTAATAAAATATTCTAATTTTATCATAAGATTATAGTTCATATGTTATATAAGTGAAATTTTTTGAAAATTCATATTGCAATTGTCCGTCATTACATATATCTACATCTGTAGTGGATTCACATGCAATCCTTATATTATGTACTTACGATAAAAATTATACTTATGGCATAAGAGTTTTCTTCTTATGATAAAAATAAAAATACTTACCAATAAAATGATAAAAATTAAAATATTTTAGTAAATTGTCTTCTCTATATTTTTTTAATTGTTTTTCAATTTCTTCTCCTATCATAAAATTTAAATATGACATATGAGTTATTTTATTACGTAAAATTAAGAATATTTTGATAATCCAATTTTTTAAATTATATGTTACATTTCTAGATTTGTTTATAATTTAATAAAATTATTATGTGAAGTTAATGATTCAAATGATATTTTTTGTCATTTGGATGAGATTCAAATTGGAAAAAAAAAAAAAAAAGAAAAAAGAAAAAAGAAGGAAGTAAAAGGAAAAGGTTGATGCACTAGGCATTTAATAAATAGATTCATACTAGGTTAATAAGTGTTTCGGATAATTTAAGCTAATTTTTTCTTTCTAAAGATTTCTCATGCACATTGTTATCAATAAAAATAAAAATAATAATAATAATGCATTTCCTTTCTCTTTCCGAGCAAATGGCATTCCACATAAAATAGGTTATCACTTTTACATATATAGACGGGACGTCAAACGACAGGACTTCAATATATGGGCAAACCTGCGGGCTTTAGTGGGATTTAATTACCACCATGAGGAATAAAATCCATGAAATTTATATATTTTTCATAACGAAGAATCTTCCTGAAAAACGAGCCACGTTGAACTCACTTTCTAAAAGTTTCCTACTGTGACGACCGGGGGTAAATGTGAAACACACCAATGGTCCGACGTATAGTGCTAAGCATTGCAAATGGCATGTCGTGACCCGAGGCCGACGGGTACGTTGGGGCAGCCATTTGAGATAGAGAGCACTAGAGGGTCGTGAGTAATGAATGGACTTGTATTCTCTGAGTACCATTGGATGGTGATATTTATAGGGAGATAATCAGAACAATGAGACTAGCTCACACGCATTTAAAACAATGGCCCTGAGAACACGTGGTCTACTTTACATCGCCTAACGCACCAAGACGTGAAGGTATTCCTGATTAAGTGGTGATAACATCCCCACGTGATTAGTTAGTACAAGAATTGTGACTGTATATATACCGGACGACTGTGAAATATATGTTTAGTTTTGTCGAGTAGTGATCATATTTTTCTCTTAATCGATCAAAAGTACTTCAATATATCTCCCAACTCTAGTGATCAAGTTACTTGTCCCTGGATGATCCTGCGAGTATATGATATTAAACCCTTTGATTCAGAGTGAAGTTAGTCTCTTGAGTATTCAACACAAGTGACTCAAGGAGAGGAAAATGTCATAGTAGAGGTTTAAAATGTTCCCCTAACCTCAAATACCCCTAATTGGAAGGAAAAAAAAAAAAAAATCTAAACAAAAAGTTCCTACAATAAAAGAGTATGGCCATGAGAGTGCCATGGGTGACGCCACCTTACCCCGACAAAAGGTGGCACAGAGACCTCCTATATGGTAGGGTGGCTCTGAACACCTACCCAACTTACACAAAATCTACTAATTAAATAAGTATCTTAATTGGACCTTAAAAAGTAATTTCAAATTGTAAAAATCAAACTATCAAATTCTCTAAACCTCTTATTTTCTTTAAAATTAAGAGAAGAGTAAAAATAATTTTATATTAACATCCTTACCTACTTTCCATTTTAAAGAATATTTGAGGTGACTCCTAAAATGTAAAAAGTTAGTGTACATTATTTGTTATAGAGAACATAAACTAATGTCAAATATTTTAAATAAAAAAAATCTCTAAAGTGTCTTTTTACTATATTTAAATAATTAAAAAAATTGATGTAAATTCCACACTTTAATCTTAGCCTTTTCTTCATAGGGGTCAACCTCTCATGTTCCAAACCAACCATCCATACAATTAGAGGTGACAAAGTTAATCCATACCTATTAACCTATTCAATTAAACTCATAACAAATAAATTTAAGTCCTATTATTTTGTTAATTAAGTTGCGAATGAGTAATATTTAAAACACCTATTTATAAATGAGTTCAATTGGATGATTAACTGAAACCATTGGATGTTTTAAAAATAGAGAGAAGAGTTCTAAACTTTATGTCATACAGATCAAAAAAGTTCTAAAACTGCCGACGAGTAGTTATTTCCTATAAAATCATAACTTTTTTGGTGAATGTATAGAAAAAGATAAATTTTATAATATTTTCTTACCTTTAAGTTCACACACACACACACACACACACACACACGTACGTACGTACGTACGTATATTGTAGTTCTTATTCTGATTGCCACGCTTGTTACCCATAAAATAATTTCAGTTGTTTAATAAATTAATACTTTTAGGTAAAAACATAACTTTAATTTAAAAATTTATTAATTAAATAAATTTTTAATTTAAAAAAAAAATAGGTCATAAATAAATGAGTTAAATATGGGTTTATAGGTTTGTACTAACCCATATCTAACCCGCCTATATCCAACTCGCCTTTTAAATGAGTAGATTTGGGTTATACTTATTTAATTTTTAACCCATTTAAATTCATTATTAACCTGCCCAACCCACCCATTTTGCCAACTCTACATACAATGAAGAAAAACCAAAATAGGAAAGTAACTTGAATTAGTTGCAACAAACAATCTGCAATTTGATTTATCAGGCATCTCAAACCATGCATCAGCGCCATCTAGTCATAACCAAGAAAAGGATGGAAAACACACACACACACACACACAGAGGAGAGGGAGGGAGGGAAGGAGGGAGAGAGGGCTTTGAGTCATTGACACATGCATAAAATATCATTTCTTTACCTTAGACATGGCAATATATGGTCAGGGGGCCAACAGACAAAAGAATGTTTTGCCATCTAGTTTATAGCATGGATGGATTGATAATGCACATATAAGCCAAAAAAGCAAATGTTTGTAAATAGATTCACATTGATTGACAGCACATCCCATAATGTTAATATTTGTAAATAGATTCACATTGATTAAAAACATATCCCATAATGTTTAACCAAACACCAGCTCCATGAAGAAATTTTTTTTAAGTTGCTCAAACTGCAACTAACCTCTTGACCATCTTCAAGTTCCTACGACAGATGGGGCAAGTACCTGACAACTCTGCAATCCTGGAAAACCACATCAAGTCAGCTTCCTGTTGAACTCGATCCATGGAGATTACTAGAATGTTAGAGCAAGCCAATTGCAATCGATCAGAGAGAGCCAATTTTCACAATGTTAACTCAAGCACAATTCATGACATTTTGAGTAAGTCGTAACTTCATTTATTTTCCAAAATATAAATGATCTATCTAAAATCATTCTCAGCAACATCAGTAATTACTACAGATGTTCTGAAGAAAATCTTCAAAGCAAAAGCCAACACCCAATTCGCTTTATCTAGTTAACATTTTAATGGAAAGGGAAAAAACTACAACTAGCAATTACTTGGATTAGGTTAGGCTGTCATCCCTATTTTTGAAGTAAAAGTATTTAATGGTGAAGCATTTGGGAAACTAGACTTGATGTAATAGTGAGAAAACAGATACCTTGTTCCACATGCCAAACAAGCAATGTAATGTCCACATGGAACGAAGAAACATTCCCTAGGAGCATCAAAGCAAATTGCACAAAGATGACGACGGTTTTTATTACTGCATTCATCATCTCTCCGCGGCTTCCCCTCGAGTGAATCCACTGCCAGCCAATCTTCAAGATCTTCATTATCTTGCGAGAAAGAATCATAAGAAGAGCTTGACAAATCATCATTTCTCTGCGGAAGAAGAGGGCCCATCCCAGATTGAAATATGCTACTTCGACGATGGTACCATAGGATGTTCTTCAACACATAGGATGCTAATAACACAAAGGCAGTCATTCCACCTATACACACTTCAAAAGTAAGAAAACATAGGAAGATAATAATGTAGTTTATTTTTTCAAGAATACAATAAAATAGAAAGTTTGCCTATGTTGTTTCAAAAAAAAAAAAAAAAAAAGAAAAGAAAAAGAATAACGAAGAAAGTTTACCTACGCTAGCAAAATATGTGACCCATCGAGGTCCATAGAACACTCTAACATGCCACGTACTGCTATTTGTACCCTGAGGGAACCAAAAGAAAGTCATTGTTAGTATTGACCTTTTGGTAGTTGCGGTCAAAGAATTTGAAAATTATTCAAAGATAGCAAAAGTATCCAAAATGAAGTTCAGCATTCCTACACGGGTGCATGCCGTATTTATGAAAGAGGCCCACAACTATTCAATATCATCTCACATCTTATCTATAACAAAGACCTATATTTATGTCATATTTATGACAAAAGCTTATTTCCATTCTCCCACAACTATTTAAAATAATGCAAGAAGATCACAAATCCATGTAAGTTGACGCTACTGTCAGCTTACAGAACTTTGTCTCTACAGCAATCTACAAATTTAAATTGAAGGACAAAGCTACCACAAAAATTCAAAAAATCCAACAAAATAAATTGCAATGGGAACATGGACGAGTAAAAGATGCCAAAGCTAACTTGTTCAAATTTCTGTTGTGCTGCAGAAACAACCTTTTCTCCTGAATTACCAAAAAAAAGAACTTTTCTCCTGTGCTAACAGCACCACCCTTAAAATAAAAACGTTCATAAAAATAATATTTGCATATTGAAGCCTCCATATTTCACAGTTGAGGGTTTTGCGCAAGGATGGTTGTTAAATAGTTAGGCTGAGAGCACCAAAATTTAAGCCTAATACCATGGAGTATCGTAATCAAGGGTGATGTGACACAAGAAGAGAATTAAGCCAAATGAGAGAAAAGGATAGCCAAGAAAAAGAAGAAATATACAGGGAGGGAGAAGAATACAAGGGTGGGAAGGGAAATCAACTCACAAGCCATTTCATTATTAAAGTCATAATATCAACCATAATAATCTCTACCAACACATGCACCTCTTTACATAGAATAATATAAAAGATAACCAAAATCATATACTAGGAAATACCATCCTTGGGGAGACTAATAAACCATTCAAAGGGAATGTTTCTTTATTTAACAATCTAGGGAGATGTATATAGTTTAAAGGGAACATTTCCTTATTTAATTGGGGAATAACCAATATTTATAATAATGACCATCCAAAGACTTCCAAGGGGTATGTCTTAAATTAAACCTAATGTCCTCATCATTCTTTCGGGCTGAGAAAAATTTGACTCTATCGAATTGAAATTGCATTCTCTATTCTTGAATCACCAAGCCGCGAACAAACTAAGTGTACAAGCTTCTCGCAAAACTCATGCACATGCGTGAGGAGTGGCATGAATTTGGTGTCTCCATCAATTCTCTCAAGTGAAAAGAACTTGACTCTGACTAGAGATGTTGTCTACCACAAAGAAATTCCAAATCGGATCAAATCGTAAGAGAGATATTTTAATGGGGATGACAAAATCCAAAGGGATATTACAATGATAAAACAATATCTTCAACTTAAGTCGGGACACCACACCACAAGGAATCTCAGTGATACAAGCTTTCTTGTTGATCGAATCAATTGCTTTATATGATACACCAAGACAAGGCACAACATCACCCAAATTAACAAATTTGTGAAGCTTAACTTTTTTTTTTTTTTTGGTAATTAGTGAAGCTCAACTTGAAACACCTGTGTTGGTAGATGATTCTCAACAACCTCTTACTCATTGATTTGGACAAACTCTTTATGTGGCATATATGTGCAAAGCACATCATCAACCAAATCATCATAGATTTGGTCATCAAAATCGTCACCTAAATCAACAAATTTTGCAAGGTTAGACTCATAAACCAACACGTCAAGTTGGCCCTCATCATGCTTATTTAACATGTTCTCTAATGACTTTGTTGCCATCAATGGTCATTGGTGGGGCACTAGAAGATGTAGTAACTAGTATTGGTTTTGGATTTTATGACAACATTTGGCTTTGTGAATAACAACTACTTTTGCTTGGTCCAAGAGAACTCACATGGTCTAACAAATCGGCTTTGTCAGACACGGATCAATAGTTTGCTTAAAAATGGCATTTCATCTAATCCAAAACCTAAGATGAGAGTTATGCTTAAGCCATTAGCTAAAATCCTTGTGAACATCAAAACTACGCGTTCTACTTGACTAGTCTTATGAGTTCACTCTTTGAGAAAAGTAGAGAACTCTATATTAGGAAAGCATTGTCTTCGCTCCCTATCATAACTTTTATACTTGTAGTTATGCCTATAGGTCATTTTTCTATCATTCTCATCATAATAGCTCTAATTATAGAGAATTTCTACGATTTTGGGCTCTGATACCAAGTTGATATAATATAAGAAGAGAATTAAGCCAAATGAGAGAAAAGAATATCCAAAAGAGAGAAGAAATATCCTGAGAGGGAGAAGAACAAAAGGGGGATAAAGCCATTTCATTATCAAGATTATAATATCAACCATAATTGCTACGAGCATATTCACCTTTTTAAATAGAAAAAACATAAAAGACAATCAAAAGTCGTACCATAGGGAGGACTATCTTAAGGCAAACTAAAAGCATTGCCAGTATCCTCTGCATCCCAATCCCTATCCTTAAATATAAGGATTATAAGTAAAAAAAAAAACATCTTGCAGTGTCCCTATCCCTATGCCCCGTCCTTAATTTATTCTCAATAATATTTTTAGTTTCCAATATCTAAGGAATGAGAAAACCGTCCCTATATAAATAAAATTAATTTTTTTAAGTGGCCCCCACTGCCACATCAGCAAACCAAAAGGAGTCACATTGAATTTTGAAATTTTTGAATCTTGAATTTTGAAAAAAAAATAATTATTGCATTTTGAATTTCAAAACAAAAAATGACTGTTGCGTTTATTGAAAATAATTATATTATTTTGAAACACTAAAAATTTATCATATCAGTAACCAATAAAGAATAAGTAATGGGAATCTGCTGGGTATAGAATGTTAAATAGTGACTCCCTATACTGCTGAAAGACACTATAGTACTACAGAATAGGAATTGGGATTGGGAAGCTACTGATAATGCTCTAATAAACCATTCAAGAGGAATGTTTCTTTATTTAATAACCTAGGAAGATGTGCATAGTTTAAGGGAATGTTTCTTTGTTTAATAGGAGAGTAACCCATATTTATTATAATGACCATTTCCGAAGACATCCAAACCTAATACCCTCGTCAAAGGTTAACGCAATAACTAGGTTTTTTATCATTTTAAGAATATTAATTTTAAAAAGAACTTCAAACTAAGAGAAATATTTAAGAGAAAACAATAGGCTTACCTTATCTAGACCTGGAGTAGTTAAGACAGCAACCGTTCCTTCGGGGAAAGGTATTTTCAATTTACACATGTCTTGAGAAGCATTACACCTGTAATATGCATCAGTTGTGTTATAGAGAAAAGCCTTCATTCTGAAGTTCAATTGTACCTGTTTGCCACAGGGTTAACGGAGAAGGAATATAGCGTCAGACTCAAATAAAAAATAATTTCCACATCTACTTCTTTTGAGGTCATTTAAGTATTTTCATACAGTTGCTGAAGAAAATTTTGGTTCAAAGTCCAACCTCAGGGAAGGTATAAGATTGTTCAAAAATCAGCTTCCAATAAAACTTATTCCACAAATTCAACATTTGAGAAAAGCCACCAACCAACATTCTAGGTACTTAGGTACGACTCACATGGTCACATGATCAAAACAAATTTGATGTACAAATAGTTACATGATAATAACGGCAACACCGTGGCTTCAATCATTTATTTTGGTTATATTTGCACCTTTCAAGTATGATATACACAACTAATATCATACACGCATGCATTACCTCATTTACACAAATAGTAAATGCATACTTGCATGTGTGTGCGTTGTTTTTGAATTATTACCAGAATCACAGTATCAAGTTACAAATTTGTGCTGCTGCCATGCCAGTGCATAATGTTGCACCATGCAAGAAAAATTAAGGAACCAACTTACTTCATATGATGAGACACATTATAGGTATTATTTAAGCAAACAACTCAAAATTGAGCAAACAAGACTAGATGATTAATAGGATACCTTTGATTATGCATGAGTGTAAAAGTTAGGAAACACATTGACTGATTATTTAACCAGCTAAAAAATGAACCAATGACTCATTCTTGCATGATTTACCCTTCATAATACACTGAAAACCTGCTAGAGATTAACAATAATATGAGCTTTGGAATTGTTGACATTATTGAGTCTGGCTTTTCCAAACATGAAGAAACTAGTGGCCACATTTATCTTCATGGGCGGTAATGTTTTGACTCCAGTAAAATAGAAAGCTGTCCACTTTTAATCTTAGGACAGACTATGTTAGTGTTGGTATGTGAAAAAATGAATATAATCACTAGCGTAGTATGGTAAGTGACTATAACAATAACATGACCTTGGCCATGATAGTGTTACACTTTATTAAAACCAATATCAAGGAAGTCCCTCTCGTTTCCTGTATTTTTCGATGTAATTAGCTACTGCAATGAAAACAAAAGTAAAAGACAATGTTCATAAATTGTGCAAATAGAATATAATATCGAGTAGAGCCTATAGCGTGCCAGCACCTAAAAAGAGTTGCAGCTGATAAATGCAAAATACACTGATGATGCTAGGACTTTTCCTCTTTGTGCAAACCACAGAATTATCGACTTTGTGAAATTCTGAATACTATATATGATGGTATTGATTTTTTAGCTTAGAAAGAAAGCAGACTGTGATGATACTGAGCATTACTTTCCTTCAGCCTGAATTGTTTCCTCTTGCAGCTAAAAATTCAAGGTAGAAGTGTTTCCCCAGTGGATGCCCATTAAATGAATCATAATGACCTCTTTTAATATGAGTTGATCATCATCAATACAAGGTGAATAACTACTCATCACCTAGATCTTTCTGGGATCAAATAATGGAAAGAGGAAATTAATTGACCTAATAGCTTGTTGCTAAGTAACATGATAAAGGATCTGTAAAACTCTAATCTGTTATTTGGACTCAATATAAGGACTTCTCCCTGAGCGTCAATGGAGCAATCAGCATCTTCGAGGTACTAAAAGCAATCTAGTGTTTTTAAGCACCTTACTATCTTTGATCTTTCCATTAAAAAAAAAAAGAGTCTACTTATGCAATAAGGCTGTAGGCCTGTAACCCATAATTACTTGTTTCTCTTTCCATTTAAGGTCCAAATGGGACATCGGGGTAGTAAAAAAGTGACAGCACCTTCAAACACCCATATATCCCTATCCTTGTGAATGCAGAATTGAGTCCTAGGACTATGGAAAGACTACCTATAGATTGACAGCAGGATACCAGCACCTTAATTCATCATTTGAGGCTTGCACTGAGGATTATAAGTTCATTGATATAAATTCAATCTTTTAAATTACTTATGAAAGGAAATTTCAGATTTAAATGTTTCTTAAATCCACGTCAGGGTAAGGGAGAAAAGCTCTACCCAAAAGCCAGACAACAAGCAAGAAGCACATCATATCCTGTATCTGTCCAACCGATAGAGTCATGTTATTCTAGATCAAAAAACAAACCATGGAGTGACAGCCCTGTTAAGTCATGTTATTCTAGGACTAACTAGTATATAGACTTGTTCACACAAACTAATAGTTTGTTGCTAAGTAACATAAAAAAGGATCTGTAAAACTCTAATCTGTTATTTGGTCTCAAGATAAGGACTTCTCCTCCAGCTTCAGCAGGAAAAAAAAAAAAAAACAAAGGTGAATAGAGCAATCAACATCTTTGAGGTACTAAAAGCAATCTATTATTTTTAAGCGCCTTACTATCTTTGATCTTTCCATGTTAAAAAAATAAATAAATAAATGTCCCCTTATGTGATAAGGCTGTAACCTATAATAACTTGTTTCTCTTTTCATTTGAAATTCGAGTGTGGCATTGGAGTATTCAAAACACCCATAAATCCTTATCCTTGTGGATGCAGATTTTAGTTCAAGGACTCTAGAAAGACTACCTATAGATTGACAGCAGGATAACCGCCACCTCATTCCTTCATTTGAGCTCTAAACCGGGTATTAAAATTTCATTGATATAAATTCAGCCCTTTAAATTACTTATAAAAGAGTATTTGATATTTAAATGTTTCTTAAATCCATGCAGGATAAGGGAGAAAATCTCTACCCAAACCCCACACAAGAAGCAAGAAGCACACCATATCCTACATCTGTCCAACTGATAAGAACTTTTAAGGGTTGTAAGTGCACAACATCACAGATCAAAAGCACCTAACGGAGTGATGGCCTTGTCAAGTCACGTTATTCTAGAACTAACTAGTATATAGAGTTGTTCACACACTAAATTCACAGTAGATAAATAAACTTAGACGTTGCTGGTTCGCAACCTAAATGGAATGCTAGGCTTGTAACACATAACAGCAAGAAAAACTTCTCCATCATATCTACTAAGGAAACTGTTGAGTTTTTTTTAGAAGTGGCTCGTATTTATACCGGAGGCTGTGTGATGCATCATGACATATCTTGTAAATCTAACCTATGCCCGTAGATGTAAGGTTAATCTGCGTGTCTCACTTTCTTGATTGTTTCTCTTGTTCAGTGTGTGTGTGCGCATGCGATCATAATTCAACTGCAACAGAAACTATAAGCGCATTAAGTGACACTCCTCTTACTACCCAACACAAAATCCTTCTCAGCACCGCTATCATAAAAGCAAGGGAAATGAATCTCAGGATGTTTGATTTCTAAGTTGGAAATACAAGAAGCAACAAATCCATAGATCTCTCACAACAGATTATTCAAATATTTAAAATTAAGCCACCAAACACAAGTCAATGAAATAAGATACGAGTTTACGTATTTACCTCAACTTGTTCCTCGTTCAAGTTAGCCGCTGCAACATAGTAACTAGAAGACTTCAAAATATGCTGCTGGATTATACCACTTCCTGTAAAAAGAGGTGGTAACCCAGTTATCACACCGGTATGCACAGTTAGACATGTTTTTTCACCATTCCATCTCACCATGAATCATGTTCCACGATAAGGTGGTATTAGGATAGGATTGGTTCTCCAGCCATTTAGCATAGTTGTCACTCCCTGTAAGGTTCAGATTTAAATTATATAAATATAGAAAATGCATGTACAATCCCCCACCAATAACATCACTTTGAAAACCCTGAGGGGTAGTCCAGTTGTGGGTAAGGCAGACATTAGAACTATAAACTCAGACAAGTCACGTGTTTGAAATTCCACAAGGGTTTCTCCCCTCAGGGCCACACACACAAGCTTTAGCTTGTATTGCCTGGTTCATAGGTCATGTGGAGTAGTTTGCAAGCCCAGATTTACTCTTGAAGGGCAGGTCCAATGTGACTGCCTCCAGGATTCCTTGTCATGACCCCAAAAAAGAAAATTGTTGCTAGAAGAACTACATGCAAATTTGTTTTTCTTCGTGTATATATATACATTTCTTCTGGGGGGGTGGGTGGAGGGGGAAGTTAAAAAATGCTACGAGTAAATCATGAACTCATTATGGCCACTATATAATTGACATAACTTTGTGAATTGTAAAATTAGAATGAAGATACGTAAAGACAGCATAGCACTTGACTTGAATGAAGAGCATATAACAGTTTAAAAACAAAAGGAAAAGGAAAAGGAAAAGAAAAGAAAAGAAAAAATAAAAATAAGAGAAACAAGAGTTTTCATGGTTGATGATGTAGCAAAAGATGGACATGGACCTCAAAAGATATGAAAACCGAAAAAGGAACGCCCTTGTGGTGAACTCCAAGAAAAATCTAAGCTCAGAGAAAGGATTTATCTATATATACACACACATAATTCAATTACAGTAAGTCCCAACATTCCTTAAGAAAGAAATTTATTGATTTTTAGAGTTGTCATGATGCAGGAAAGTAAATGACGAAATAGTTACCCGAAGAAGTTTCATTCTATAAATCTAAACATACCTTGGACAACAACGAGAATTAGAGGAGATGGAAATGGGGAGTTTACGCTGTAGGAAATATTTATTTGCGATCCCTCATTCAGTGAATATTGCCATTCCTGCATCACGAGAAGAAAATAATTTACTTGACGGCCATTAACACGAGTATCCAAGTTGTAGGAGACAATTAAACGACTTGCCTTGTGATCACCACCCGGGAGAGAGGTGATGTGAGTTTCGGACCAAGAAGCGACAACGTCAAGCTCGGGACCGCGGAGATCATCATGCAGTCCATATAGAATTGACCCAGTTTTTGCCTCGTCTAATTCCTCCACCTGGTAATTTAGCAAACTCGATTGAGGACCCGACCCCCTCACCAAAAAAAAGAAAGAACGCATGATTTTTATCGATTTACCTTCATATCTTCAACAAACAGGGGATTAGGTTTGAATAGAACAGAGGAATTGGGGCCAAGTACTAGCCTCGAAGGACGGAACACCCCCACGACCATAGTCAGGGAAACTGAAACGAAAAACAAAGGAACACCAAATTCAGTCAAATCTATCGGCCGGCCTCTCGAGCTAAACAGAACAATCAAGATTCTCGAGAATCGATTCAGACAAATGAATCTGTATATCTTAAAATGTATCAAAAATGAAAGGACGAACCGCAGGACCAAAAGGCGAGGAAAGCGATCACGATAGGCCAGGTATCGTCCCCGATCAACTGCAATGACACATGGAACCACCGCCGTCGCGGAAGGAGCAGCGGAGGTTGCTCATTCTCCTCCGTCTCTTCCGAATCCGACAGCTCCTCCTCCACCTCCTCATCTCGAACCAGCAAAGCGGAAGACAACGTCGTTGCAGTACCAGAAAAGTCCCTACTGGTCGGCGCGGATGCTGAAGAAGAGGCTTGCACCGACGAAACCTGAACTGGCATTGGCTCCTCCATCCTGAGAGAGAGAGAGAAAGAGAGAGAATCCAGAGTTTTAGAAAGAGAATGCGAGAGAAGTTGCAGAGAAAAAACCCCAACCTCAGCGCTGTATCTGATTCAATGCGCCCTGGCAACGAGTCCACTGCAGAACAAAAGAGAAAGGAAATGTAACGGAAATATTTGGACTAATCAGCAGCTTCAAAGTGCGCGGGACTAGTTGGTTTTTGCTGCAGTGACCGATGCATGAATTACGAATGCACCGAGGACCGAAAAAAAAAAAAAAAAAAGTTGGCGCTTCCCACGATTGTACCTCGCATTTATATCATCTCAATTCCTTTTTTTTTTTTTTTTTTCGAAAGGTACATCACTTCAATTCAAAAGATCACCTTCAGACACAAATTCTGGTGCCTTGCGGTAATTATTGCTTTGGGAATTAATAACAAATTTCGATATATATAGAAAAATATCTGAGTTAAAATAGTTGGTATAGATATTCTACCTTTTATCTGAAATAGTTGGTGTAGATATTTTGCCTTTTATATCCATCAAAGGAAGTGATAATTACATGGCTCATTTTGTGTGATTTTTGAAATTTAAAATTTTTATTTACGAATAAAAATATATTATAATTACCCAAGAAGTCAATTGAAACAATCATTAAGAGTTAATAAATACATATCTCACGTTTTTATAGTATTGTAAATAAAAAAAATACAAAATATTATTACATAACGTGCTTTAATTAATTCTTAATGAGCTTTCCAATTCACTTATTAATAAATTCATTCATTATTTTCTATCATTGGTTCTGTGTATTTATTTACTTAACTATTAATTTAAAAAAAATCCTTTTTCGTAATTTTTTAACCTGTGTATTTAGCTTATATATTATATCATATGACACATATATGAGTATGTTTGACGAATTGAATTTTTTTTAAATTCTTTGAAAAAATTAAAAATTATTTATTTTTTTATCTCTAATTACAAATTCACAATTTATCTCATTTTATTTCACTTTTTTATCACTCTAAACACCCTCTATACAAACTATGATATTGGTAATGTAACGTAATGTAACAATATTAGATATTATGATTGTAACAAATGTTTTCTTTAATTATTAAATAATATATATAATATAAATAATTATTTAGTATCTTGAATATTTTAGATTAAAATAATTTTTAAAATTAAGTTATCTAAAGAATAATAAATATTTATATTT
>JAVXUM010000046.1:1642561-1653758 GCA_035590655.1 Pouteria glomerata
AGAAATCATAAATAAAAGTAACAAAATACTTAACTCCCAACTTTGAAATAACACGACTCGGTCCTCATACATTTGAATGGACTAAATGAAAAGGACTTACAGACCTATTATTGACTCTAGGATTAAAGGAAGCACAGTGATGCTTTCCTAATTGACAAGACTCATACCCCAAAGAGTGAAGTTGACTCAAACTGGGAACCATAGCTTTCAACCTGTCAAAAGACGGATGACTAAGATGATAATGAATCTCAAGTGAAGAGGCCGATACAGAACAAGCTGATGAAGAGGAAGACGAGCCAGCCAAATAATAGAGTTCCTGAGTTTCATGCTATTTTCCAATCTTCTTCCTTATCTTTAAATCCTGAATAATCACAGAATCAAGAAAAAAAAGTTCATTGAGCAATTCAATTGCTTAGTGAGTTTACTTACAGATAGAAGAATAAAAAACAAGGATAGAACATATAAGGCTAAAGATAAAGACAAGTTAAAAGATGGACAAATTTTATCGACACCCTTTACTGAATTAGATGAACCATTGGTTGTGGTAGCATTGGAAATAGGAGAGTACTGAATATCAAAAACAATGAAGATATTCCAGATATATGGTCTGAAGCATCAAAATCAACTCCTCAAGATCTATGTGACGAGGTAGACATACAAGTAGTAGAATTACCTCGATAGGCTAAAGAAACTATTGGAAGAAATGTTGCCGAGCCATTTGATACTGGAGAAATCTGGCATATTCTTCTCATAAAAGAGTCACAGTTGATGATTTCCTTGTGCTAAGTTTATCTGAAAAAGTAGGAACATCATATGAAACTGCATGAACCATGTGGGTTGGTTTCCCATGAAGGCCCCAACAATTCTCCCTAACGTGTCCAACATAACCACAATTCGAGCATTTGGGTCTAACACCACGACCTCCACGACCACATCTCCCACGGCCACGTTCACCAGACTGATAGCGAGAGAATTAGGTCCTTTGTTGTCAATGGAAGTCTGATTGATTAGGGCAAAACGTGCAGAGTCTGGAACGGTGGATGAATCCTTAGAAACAGCCCTCATAACCCTGGAATAAGTTGCTACAAATGAGGGAAGAGTAGCTCCATTGAGAATCTAAGCTTTTACCAGCTCGAACTCAAGATCTAAACCAGCAAGAAAACGAAGTACCGTCATTTTGTTTCTTTGTTTCTGCATCTCCTTAATATCTGTGGACAACGGTTGCAAAGAATTAAATTCCTCATGAACACGCTTTAGAGGGCAAAATATTCTATAACTGGTCTACTGAACTGTTGGAGTTAAAAAAATTCTAGTGATAGGTCATACATTCGAGTAAGATCACTGGAAAAGAGAAGACGAACATACTCCCATATATATTTACATGTATCAAGATGAGTACACATATTAGCTATATTGGACTCCATAGAATTCCACAATAGACTAACAAGATGAGCGTCTTCTTGAACCCAGGTATCATACTTAGGCTCCATTTAGGAGGTTCATACTGAGTCAAATGCTTTTGCTTTCCATGCCTAACGCAATCTTAATAGCTTTAGACCACTGAATGTAACTTATCCCATTCAATTTTCTAGTAGTTATTGTTGAGGCATAGGGATGGAACCACCTATCATTTTCTGTTCAAAGGAAGTCTCAATAGCCATTTAGAACAAGCAACTAGAAGTTTGGATAGTAACAGAGGAACCAACAGATGAACAGCCGCAGACAAAGAGAGGAACCAAACAAAAGTTGTCCAATCGCCAAACAAATCACACAGAAAGTATCACCGGAAGAAGCAGAACAGTCGACGAAGAAGGCCAGAGGTAAGGCGACTACACGAGTTGTCAAATTGTGACTCCAGTGTCGACGCGTGAAGGCCCGCACAGTTGTACAAATGGCACGTGAAGATGCGTGTCGTCTTCTTCGGCGACGATGTTCGACGGTGGTCGTTTGACACCAATGACCACCCCGCGCTTCTCGTTGAAACAATGCCCAAATGGATTAGCCCACGCTTGACAGAGGCTATGGACCGTGACTTTTCTGTTGATAACTTCGTGCACATTGTTTTACAGTGTTAGAGAGACACACATACACATACAGAAGATAGATGACAATTCTATAGACACTCTGATACCATGTCAAACTAGTAGACTTAGAAGAATTGCACACCGCACCCCAACTAGGTTCATGTGTATTAATTTATACACATCTGAAAAGAGACTATACTTATTCTAGGGAGACTATACAAGTTCCATACGTCTATCAATGTACATTAACAATTTTCAATCAACTTTTTACTACAAGCAAGGACTGTAGTAAGGACTCACCAACTGTGCACAGATTTCAACATGTTGCAGAGCCCATGTTGAGTGGGAATTGTACCAGTAACATCTAAAATGATTCACACTTGACAGGCGGAGGTTATGTGGGGAATTGAAGACCCGGCAGAAGTAAGAGCTACTGGTTGAGCATTCAGCACAAACTGCATTAGAATTCATCAGCAATTTTCCAGAGTATCTTCAATAAGATTTTCTCTCTCAGTGCAAACAACATCTAAAACAAAACATGGGCTCCACAGGAATTTTTGGAGGAATCAATCATATCTATCATTTTCTGAATAAAAAATAAATAAACACACAACAAAAATTACATATTTACTATGTAAAAAATGCATAACACAGCCAGCTGATGTCCAAGACAACCACATAAGATAGTCTCAAAGCCAACAGGCCCAACAGTTACCTAGTATCTTCCACAGTGCATCATCAACTAAGTCACACTGGCCAAATGATGCCATCGCAACTGCATAAAGTATGTGACTTTTTTTTTTCTTTTTGGTAAGCAACACTTATTTTCCATATATCATTGTCGATGACACAACGCACTGAACAAGAAAGTTGTAGTATGAAAATAATGAAGCAAGGTTTCTAGACTGCTTCACAGAAAGTTAAAAAAAAAATAATAAATAAATAAATCAAAAAATCTGATACATGAAAATATCCAGAATTGATAAAATAGTATTATGTATGGAAACAGATCTAACAGTAGACAGAAACATGGACTTCAAAGGCAGCTAGCATGGTAATTTAATAATTCCACTAATCTCCCCACAACTCCCCCCTCCCCCAGAGATAGGGTTCCAAAAGAGGGTTTGGTCAGATTGGTTGGTTTACTTCCACATCTGTGAGATTACACGGTTCTTAAGGAGATCGGGGAATCTTGCAGCAGATTTCTAGCCATGGACAAGGACACAAAGCTAATGACCCATTTTAGGTGGGCGAGGCTGAGGATTAAGGGAGATGGAAGTAAGGTTCTAGCTAAGACAGTTTTAACGACGGGGAATCTTCAATAAAACGTCATATGGTTGGAGAGGAGCTTGAGTGCAAATTATGAACAGTTTGATGTAGGAAGAACAGAAAGACAAGATTTGGACAAGTGGGAGCAAGCGTGTGTGCAGAAGTGAGTAGTTTCCAATTTCTAAATTAGAAAGGGGTGGAGATAGCTGTGTCCATCTAAAATTTTCATTAAGGTTGGATCCACATTCAAAGCGGGTGCATAGGGTGGATAGTAAGGTGGGCCAATTAAATGGAGGGGCTCATGTTACTAATCACCACATGTTTGGGCCTCGATAAGGAACCCCATTCTGAGAGGAGAGAGAATGAAGCCCAGGAACCCAGGGACATAGGTCATTGATGGGGAGCATGTTGAGCGTTTTCATTTCAAATATTATTGGAGAGGACAATATGAATTGAATAGGCTTATTCAGGCATTGAGGATTTTTGGGAGTTGATTGGAAACTGATTTTATTTACTTTTCTTAGATATACGGATTTTATGTTATTTGATTTCATTAATTGATTCTAGGAATTCTTTTTTGATTTCAGCCGTAGCCTTTATAAAGGTTAGGGAATGCAAGTGATTAGTAGTTTTAAATGATATTGAATTGAGAATTGAGTTACTAGCTGCGTTTGGTAAAAAATAAAATAAAATAAAATCCTACAAATCTCTACAAACACAAATTACGAGACTATAAAATATTATCTTTTTATTCACAACATAAAAAACGAGACACTAACTTTTAAATTTTATACAATTTTATACTCACTGCACAAAACCCGAGACATTAACTTTTTCTTTATACAACTCCAAACACACCCTATATACTACCATACATTTGTGTTATCCTAAGCCTACGATCTTAATCATTCAGCTGGGTTTCCTTATATTCTTACTGTACCCCACATTCGTCGCATTTGCTTCACCCCAAGTTATCGTTACCATGTTATATTACCATTTTTAAAAGTAGTTTTGGGCCTCTCCAATTTCATTACATCTTGGTGCAACTAACTACTTCGTTGGAGGTTATAGTACCAAAATTTCGATGGAACTTAGGTATGCCGTTTATAACATTTTACTCCACCATATTTAAATGACGTGGGATAAAAGTATTTTATCGCACTTCAATCGTAATTTGTTCAAAATTTTTTGAGAAAAAAAAAAATCTCAGTTCACAAAACCTAACAAATACTTTACTCAATGGGTCCCGAATAGACTCACAAGTAACAAATACTCTACTTCACCAGTCCCGAACAAAGTCGAGTATTATGCCGTAACGATCTATCGTGATCACGAGGTAATTTGAAAGATGAACTTTCCCTAAGAAAATTAGAGCCTACGCAAACTCAAATCTCTAGGTCATCGCTTTCCTTGGCATTTTAAGTTATTACACTTGCACCGACTTAAACAACCAGCTGGGGGTATACAACAACCACAATCCGAGCTATTAGTGTTAGTTGCATAATTCATAGAGCGTTTGGAGTGATAAAAATAAAAAAATAAAATAAAATATAATTTAAGTTAATTTTAAGTATTTGAAATTTGGTATTTCAAATAGAATTTTTTGGAGAAGAATAGTGATACTTTTGAACTTTTGTGATAAAAAAGTAAAAGAAAGAAACCTTGGAAACGGTTTTTTTATGTCTGTTCTTACGGATTTATGTCAGAAATTTTTGACTTTTGTAAGATAACATTAAAACCGTTAGAACAGTTTTTCAGATCTGTTTTAATGAATTTGAAAAATTTAGTATAAAATAGTAATAATGGCACTCATTTGAAAATTTTTGACTAAAAGAATATAATTGTCAAAAAAAATTTACACATTCGGTTAATCTCTTTCCAGATTTTTTATTTTTTTAGTGAAATATTGAAAATTTTTAAATATAGTAGAACTGAAAATGTGTAATAGAAAGTTTTGATAATTTATAGAGGTTGTTAGAGATTTATTTTATTTTATTTTTTTTGTTGGCACTCCAAACGGTGCTTTAATTGGATTAGTGTTAGTTGGGCAGAGCTCGGAATATTTGCATTGCATATGTTTTTGTCATACTTTCTTAATCACATGTATGAGCAGAGGCGGGCCATATGGTGTCGAAGATGGACAAAAGTTTACACTGAATTTTAATTAATTAAAATAATTTAAGTTCTTTTCAATCAATGTGGAGTGGTGGTGCAGTTGACTAGTGAGTAGATCTCTTGGCTTCTAAGTTATCCTGAGATTGTGAGTTTCCATATTCAATTTGTGTTCTTTTGAATCTTTTATTTTATCAAAGAGGGATAAAATTGATGATATTCAATTTTTTTTTTTTTTGGGACAATAAGAGTAACTTATTCTTATATTTTATGTAAGAAACATTTGATACAATATGTAGTATTTTGTATTTTATTATATTTTATATATTTATTTAAAATTGAAAATTTTATTTATAATTTAAATTTAATTTCTGAATCTATCACTGTATATAAGTGTTGAAATTATATATATTTCAGTACTTAAAGAAGACCAACGAAGAAACTTGCATAATATATTATCTTTAGTGCTAATATAACATGTGTGGGATCAATAATTTTATGCCACGTATTTTGAGCTTAAACTACGTGCATGGTGTGTTTGTTCACAATTGAGTTTTGAAAGGGAATGATTCGGTTTTAACCTAGTGGTTAGGCACCCATATATATCAACATTATTGTTTCACGAATGGATTTTGGACACATTATTTCTGGTACGAGGAAATCCTCAGTCACTACTTGAGGGTGCGCAGTAGGTGAAACTCGCCCTATAGCCCTCGTCGGCAAAGAACCATGTAAAGTAAACCAGTTTAAACAAATTCTGGCTGACCGGCTCGACCGAGGGGGCTGTTAAGAGCCCGCCATTATAGTGTTATTCTTTTGAGACTCACGAAGTCACTCAAAAAATATCTTGTGCTAAGGCTCTATTTGGGAAGTCTCGAGCTACTCAGTTATTAGCTGTTTAATTTTTTTTTATCTTCTTTTAAAATTACTAAACTTACCCTTTTACATTTTAAATTTCTTTTAACCTATGAAGGATAAAACTGTCAAATTAATCAAAAGTTATAAAACTAACTATTAGAAAATTAGTTTTTTTCTCTTCCTAAATATAAAAAAATTAACTTTTTTATAACTAGGTAATAGTCAATTACAAAAAATTAGTTTTTTTTCTCCCAAACCAAGCCTAAGGAAACATTTTACCCTTATATATACCACGTACTTCAACATTCGGGTAATGTAGTTAGGCACCCATGTGAAATAGAAGAATTGCTTTTCTGTTTCACTTTCTAGCAAACAAAGTTTTTAATAAGCAGATCGCTCACTATCCCTTGCAATACAACTACTTCAGTTAAAAAGTAAACCCTCTCATCCCATGGTATAAGTTAATATTTTAAAATTTGTATTAATTCGTTGGATTGGATTTCTATATTTGTGATCGGTCGGTCCAAAAGATCATTGCAGTTTACGCTCAAATTTATTATGATAGAAAATTGGCTAAAAAAAATTAAAAAATGTGGGTGAACCGATGGCCTTTATGAATTATTTAAAATTCATTAAAACTAACTATATCATCCACCGATCCATTTAAATTTAATTATTTTTATTTTTTATAAATTAAAATAATATTCTTTTAAATTAAAATTATTATAAATTCTCAAGCCAGGTGTAAAAGTTGTTTAATTGTTTATGTATATCACCTATCATTTTTATTAAGAAGAAATTTTGATTTATAGTGATTTTATAAAAATAAATAATTGACATTAAAATAAATACTTAACAAAATTTAGATTTTTGGGTATTTTTTTAATTATTTTAATATCTAACTTTATTTATAAAATATATTTAATTAATTGATAAACAGTTTAATTCTAATTAACTCGACAATTTTTTTTTAATAAAAACCTCTTAGCAGGAGGGGGGTTTGGTAAGGATCCCTACCAATTTATTAATAATAATAAAACAGTACATAATAAAGGAGATCTAAACCTTACCTCCAGTAAAGGCGTAGGAAAGCAATAATAAAATAGCCTAACAAAGCGGTGACTTACCGTTGTACAATAATTATAATAATTGTGGTAACTCATTAAAGTACATAAAGCAGGAGGGGCCATAGACTTGACCTCCCAAATAAAAGCAAAACAAGAAAACTAAGTCCTGACATAAGTCGCACCATCTGTATCAAGGGAGAGAATACCAAAAATAACTTGTGGAAGACCACTCCATGCATAAAATCTTTGATCCTGCTGATAAGTATATGTCTAATTGGCCATAAAATTAGCTACTTGATTGGCTTTCTTATAGATATGGTGGAGCTGAATCAGTGCAGAGGTGCAAAGCTGCCGAATCCGAGCTAATAAATATGCATAATCCCAATAGCACGAGCCATTGAAGTAGTTCAAGATAAAATAGTGGTTGAATTAGACTCAACAATCAAATAAGAAAATCTCAAAGAAATAGCCAACTCTAAGTCAACCAAAAATGCCACTAACTCAGCATAGATAATGGGCTTGTAATCCAAAAAACGACCAAAGGCACAAACAACCCGGCAATTTAACCATTAACCTTCAAGCCCAGTCGTTTTTCTAATTCCCTCGATAGTTCAGATATCAAAACATTAATTGGTCTAACCTAGCTAATTAACAAACATAAATAAAAGAAAAAGTATATACGAACCTAAAACAAAACAAAACATGGCAAAATAAAAATGAAAATGAAAGAAACTTGTGATTATAACTGAATCAAAGTTGATGTAATATTCTTAGTCTGCAGTCATATTTCTACCTCTGCAATATATACTGGATGGTCAAAAATTTTGATCTTCAATCAGAGTTAGGGAGCCTTTTGGGTTGTGTAAAACAATGGGTACTTGTAAATAATACAGAGACAAGTTTTACATTAATGATAGTCTAGGGTAATGTATTATTTTTAATTATATTTGGATAATAGGGGGTAAAACTTAATCCAAAATAATTATAGAGAATTTAGATTATATATAACAATTCATTAATGTAATTTACAAAGAATTTGGAGTATGTGTAAATTTGAGTTGTTGCTAAATAGGATAATTCTTGAATTATGATGTGGTAGGCACATATGCAAGTGTGTCATATTCACTTTTATTATATATTGAATAAAATTATTTTTGATAGTGAATAATTATAATAAAAAGTACTCAAATTATCTCTTTCATTACTGTGTAATTGAGTTTGTGCAATTCTGAAAAATATTCATCAATGAAAATATTAAGTTAGCTATCATGTTATTGTTTTCTATTAAGATGCATCTAATAATTGGCACAAACGTTACACTTAGTCTTACGCATTCTATTATCAAGTGATATTTTTGTAAAATATTTTAATATTTTAAAAAATTTTTATGTCACGATGATGATGCGCTGATACCACCAGTAAAATCACTACTAGTAACACTTGTAGGCCCCATGGATTTCTTCACTACTGGGTGGTTAATTGAGTCTCCATTCTTAAAATAAATCATAAAGATACTTTTTCTTAGGATCCATTTTAGTATAATGTAAATAAATAAAATATTTGATTTATACAAATTAAAAAAATATATATTATGAAAAAAAAAAATTGAATTTTACTAATTTGTAATTTGATGGCTTGAACTTGGGACAGTAAAAATTAATACTTGAGCACAATTGGGTATAAGAACTAGAGAGATTTTTATCAATAACCCTAATAGAAGATGAATTGGGCTGGATTTGTAATTTGCTTTTAAGAGGGGGGCATATGGTTATTTTAGGCCAAAACTTATGACCGCTGGAAGAAAAAATGTTCAATTAGCCATTGGAGCCTCCAACAGTAGTGGGTGTGTTTGGAATAATAAAAAAATAAGATAAAATAAAATAAATTGAGATAAATTATAAGTTTATAATTTAAAAAAATAAATAATTTTTAAAATTAATTTTTTTTTATTTTATTTTTTAACATGCCAAACAGTGCCAATATAATAAATAAAATTACCACTGCTAGCTGAGAACCAGAGGGTTGACCGGCCGGGAATGGGGCAAGTTGGGACATGGAGCTTCAAGCCCAAACCTCGGACTAGCAGGAATAGGGTCTGAGTCCATACGACCCTCGTTCACACTAATTTTTTAATAAATTTTTTAAAATATAATAAAAATATTTTTTTTCCAATATTATAGACTCTATTTAATAGTACTCCATATCAACACACAAAGTCTAGATATTAAATAAATATTTTTTTAATCTTTTTTAATCTTTAATTTTAAATAAATATTCCGTAAATAAATATTTTTTTAATTTTATATTATAATAATTTATTAATAAATATAATAGTAACAATATAATGATAAATTAACATTCACGTAACTAATATTAAAATATATTAAAAAAGTAAGAATGAACAGTGGAATTACAATAATTAAAGTAACAAAAAATAAAAAAATAATATTTTTATTAAAAAATATTATAGAGTTGCTACGGGGACTCCAAATTCACTTTAAAAAGTGATGAGAAAAAATAGGGGTCTGGTCCATTAGGCGATTACAACAAATCCCACCAGTTCTCGCTTTGGAAAACTTTTTTTCTTTTTAATTTCTCTGCCAACTTTGTCTTTCTTCAAAATTAGGCACTTAGTTAACACAATAACACAATACCAAATCAAATTAAATCAAATTGAGCTTTTTTTTTACTTAGTGAACTTAACTGTATGAATTTAACGACGCCAATCAAATTTGTTAAGGGACTTATTTTAGCACAATAATTTCAATAATTTTTTCTATTTTTTTTTTAACTTAGTTGCCTATTTTAATTATCTTAATTTTTTACTTTTACTTTTTTTTTTTTTATTTGATCTCAATGCAAAATAACATTTTTTTCTATTAAGCTGCATCTGGTGTATTAAAAAATGTTGAAAATGTTGAAAATGTTGAAAATTTATTTATTTTTTTATCTCATTAGACGAATTACAAACTCATAACTTATCTCATTTTATTTCACTTTTTATTACTCCAAACACATTCTAAATAAAACTTCTCGATCTCTCCCCCTCTCACTAATTATCACCAACTTTGTCTTTCTTCAAATTAAATTAGTTAGATGTTTTAACACAATAATTCTAAATCTTTTCCTAATCATTTCTTTAAGTTAGTTGCCTATTTTAATTATCTTTATTTTTTATTTTTACTATCTTTTCATTTGATCTCAATATTGCAAAACCACATTTTTTCTATGATAATCCTTTCTTCAATCAATGCCCAAAAAGCATCTCCTCTCTCCTCACGCACACACAATAATTATGAACAATGATTATTAAAATATCTTTCAAACGATTAATAAGTGAGGGGCCTTTTTTTAGATTTAGAGTTATTTGCACGTTATTCTTATCAAACAAAATAATGGAATATATTTTTTTAACTATTTTTTATTCAAAACTTGTCAATAGCATCACCATTTATTAATTGTGTTTGGTTCAATCTATAACTTGTGGCACTATTAATGAAGGTTATGTTTTGTTTGTGTTTAGAATTTACTCAACTAGAAGAGTGAAAAAACAATATAATTAATAGAACTAAGAAATAAAGAGTATTATAATAATCTAAAAAGAATTCTAAGAAACAAAAATATAAGAAAAAAATAATAAGATACGTATAATATGTTAAGAAAGCCAGAGATTTAAAATGATAATTATTAAAGACTAGAGGGGAGTACAATATAATTTTGTGTTCAAATAAAAAAAAAATTAAAAACAATAGACAAGCAAAAAAAAAGGAAAGACAATGAGATCAAAATAAATAAGAGGGTGTTTGGTATGATGAAAAGTGAGATAAAATGAGATAAATTGTGGGTTCGTAAGGCGTGCAGTGAGAT
>JAVXUM010000046.1:1653855-1668059 GCA_035590655.1 Pouteria glomerata
CAACTTTTCTCTTTTTTATATTTCTTTCCACTTTTAGGAGGGTGAAAATTTTAAAAACTAATCACTCATTTTTCTTTCAATTTATTTCCCAAAAAGAAAAAAAAAGGTCAAAAATAAGGGTTAAGTTTTATTTATTTTTTCTTATTTTCTTCTCATTTCTCTTTGTCCAAACAAGCTGTCAATAACATCATCACATCCTAAAACAATTATTATTTGTATTAAATTAAATTTAAGATTTATAATTTCTTTTTAAAATATGTATTTTTATCATAACTAATGGCATTGTGATATATGCTCATTTATGAAAATGGAGAAATTCACATCCCTTCTCTGGTGTAAACTCTCTTGATCTATCTTCTCAATTAAACTTGTAGATAATATTGTAGAAGAAACAACTTTAGATGTCCAACCAACAATAGTCGATATAAAGTCTTTTAATATCTAAGCTAGTGTTAGTTTTTCATCGTAAAAGAATAAGAGAGTGAAAGAGAAGGAGAGAGAGTCCAATCTTCAAAATATACCTTTATTTTTCTTTGTATAATAAATATGATCCTATCATATTCTTCGTATCAGAGAGTGGGGATAGTGAAAAAGAAAAGTGAAGATATAGTGGAAAGGAAATGGTAAGAAAAATGAAGATATCGCGGGGGTTTCTTTCTCCTTAATTTTAGTTGACTAAGAAATGAGAAAGTGCCATATGTTATGATGGTCCCTAGTATTTTTTGGACCCTCTAATTTACATTTAGATAAATTTAAAATTACAACAAAATTGGATTAATCCTTACCGTGCATATTGACAGCTTACGGTGAATGAGTTTCACAGTAATTCAAAAATCTGCCATGATGTAATTCTTACCATATTAGATGCTGTATATTTGCGAATATATTACCTTTTTATTTACGCAATGCCAAATAAGATTTACACATATAACTGAAAGCATTTTCCAAAAATAAAAATAATATATATGAAACTTCGTGGAAGATTCATAAACCATGATATTTTAGTACGTTATAAATAACTACATATACGCGTATATATATATGTATACGTACATACGCACACAAAACTGTGTATATAACCAGGAGCAACCACCCATATTACGCACGCAGCAGTAATAGCACAGACTTTGTTGTAGTTGTAGTGGGATTTGTGTAGAGCGGAGCGACCAAGGAAACGAACGAATGGCAATGGCTTCTTTAACAGAACCGTGGATAATGGAGAGTGCCAATGTCAAGAGCCTGAGCAAGGAGATGAGGCGCGGCCGGACGGCCCACAACATGTCGTCGTCGTCGCTGCGTAAAAAGTCCGATAAGGCCCTCGTTTCCAAGGTCCCCTTCCACCTCCTTCGAGTGCTCTTGGCTAATCTTCAGGAGGTCATTCTGGGGACTAAGCTCTCGGTTCTCTTCCCGGCCATTCCTCTCGCCATTCTAGCACAGTCCTTTGGCTTCGGAAGGGTGAGTTCTCTCTCTTTTTCCCCATCTGGGTGTTTTCTTTTGGAGCAGTACTGGCTCTTCACCAGAAGCGTCAAATGGTGGTGATTTTTTTTCCCAATGTAAACAATTCAGAAGGGTTAAGAATCAGGATTCAAATGAAATAGAATTTCGCTTACTATCACTTGCCTTGGACCCACCAAACTAGTATAATATATTATTTGAATTCTGATATTCTTTTCCATTTATGTGATTTATGATATATATGTATACACACACATATATATATATATATGTATAGTAATCGTTTAATCGCGCATTTCTACTGGAAACAGCCCTGGGTTTTCGCTTTGAGCTTGCTAGGGCTCACACCATTAGCAGAACGCATCAGCTTTCTCACAGAGTAAGGGTCCTGGGAAATTGTTTAATTATTAATTGTTCTTGTTTTTATTGTTTTTCAATTATTCAAGTTCCACGTGCAACTTATACTAACTTTTTTTTTTTTTTCCTCTCTGGTGTGTGTGTATATATATTCCTTAATATCAATTATGGCAGGCAAATTGCTTACCACACTGGTCCAACAGGTAAACCTCCAATTGACGGGGTAGATTTGTGATTTTTCATATCTGTTGGGTTTCTGTATCGGTTCATTTTTTTTTTTTTTTTTTTTTTTTGTCTCTAGCAGTCTGTTTGGGTGTAGAGAAATAGAAATAAAAAAAAAAAGAGAAAAAAAAAATTTAGATGTACCTCTTATTTGTGAGTGTTTTTAGAGAAGAAAAGAAAATAAATAAATAAATAAATAAATAAATAAGTGATTAATTTTTAAAATTTTCATCTTCTTAAAAGTGAAAGAAAATAGAGAAAGAAAAAAGTGATTTAATAAAATTTTAAAATAATACATTTATCTATAAAATAAAAAATAAGAAAAATAAATTACAAACATATTTTAGTATAAACTAAACCCCTCGAATTCATAATTTTGGTAGACCTTTACTACTCATCTCAAGTTTCATTCTTTCAACACTTCATCTCTGTCATTTCAAATAAAGAAAATTAACCTAATTTTTTTTTCAATAACCTTCCACGTTGTGTTCTTCTTCTCTATTTTTGGTTTAATCCTGACTTTTTAACAGTAATGAGAATTGTAATTGATTTGCTTCACTTGCTGTAAGTACCCGTTTGGATCATTAATTAATCTTAAAAAAATTTGAAAAATTTTCAAAAGTTTCAACTTTTTCAAACTCTAAAAAAATTCTAACTTTTTCAAGTTCTAACGGATTTTAGCAAGATTTTTAAAAAAGTTATACTAACATTTGTACTAAAAAATTTCATAAAATGCTAAAATTTTTAAGATTCTCCACTAATATTTTGTTACGTATAACTTTATATACTTATTCATAATTTTATATCAAATCAAACAAATCATTTAACCATCAATTTCAGAACAACGTTTTTATATTCTAAATCTCCAAAATTTTCACTTTTGGTTTTTTTTGAATTTGGTTGTGGCTCCAAACGGGCCATATATGTATATATAAGTTGTTGTAGCAGAGAATTTTTTTAATTATTTATTTGTTTGTACTTTTGTGCAACACTTCTCATATTTTTTATTTTTATTTATTTTCTTACTTAAATCATGCACTCAAAATGGGTAATATAACATAATCATATGATACCATGTAGTGTTGTCTATCAGTTTATTTTTGAATAAGAACAAGATAAAATTTGCAGCAACCAACTCATTTAAAATTAATGGGAGTAATTTAAAAATTGATAGCCTAAAAGAGATGGAAAAAAGGAATTAAAGAATATCCTAACTCAATAAAATAACAATACATGTTTTATTTTTTTCTTTGCATTTTCTCTTGGGGGTATTTGGTTTTTCAAAATCAACCAAAACTCAATAACTGTTACCAATTTTTTATATTTTCTTGCAATCAAATTTGCCATGTATTACTTTATATCAAATGTTTAAACTTTTGTTTTAATTTTTTGCCATCCAAACACCATCTCAACTCACAAACAAACATATAAAAAAAAAAAAATCTTTTTTCTCCTAAACTCACAAATAAATGGACAGAAAATTATTATCATTTATCTTCTTTTCTCTTACCTCCTCATTAATATTTTCTCTTCTCCTTCTTCTTCTTCTTTTTTTTTTTTTTTTCTTACTTAAACTCACAAATGGACCATAAATCTTTGTGTGGAGTTTCAAATTTTTTTAAAAAATTTTATTTTCCTACTATCAAATTTTGTAACATGTTGCTTGAAAATTCACGCACCAATTGGAAATAAATTTTTATCATAATTTTCCAACGACCGTGTAAGGATAACAATGTACGTCGGATGAGTATTTTCATTTTAAGGGACTCCGAACCAAGATTTATATTATTTTGGTTAAAAAAAAAAAATTAATTCCCTCGTGCGTGTGTTTGTGTATAATCAAAAGAGATGGGGGATCTATTGCTGCGCCAACCATGATTAATGCATTTGGGCCGTTGATTGATAAGTGGCAGACACGAAGATGGGACTCATGTAAATAAATGGCTTGGGTGAGATGCATTTTAAGGAAAGGCAAGGAAGAGATGATTTGCAAAAGACCAATTTTTCTTTAAATTTTGTACTTGAAACCAGCAAATAACCTACACGGGTTATGTGGTCCCACGGAAAAGAACAAGACAATGTAATTTTTTAAACTTTTCTCCAATCACTATTTTATTTTATTTATTTCTTTTTTTTTTTTATATGGGCTTCCAAATGATGCTGACATCCAATATTTTGTGAACCAGCAAATTTCTTGATATTTTTGACCATTTTACTTGAGAAAACATCACGGGACTTTGTAATTGGACGGGGTTCATTGCCTTTGATCTGGTGCACAAACAAAAAGTCAGTTTAGGTCTATACAGTTGAAAGAGTTTCCTGAGGCACTGTGCTAGCATTTTTTTTTTCTTTTTCTTTGACCTTTATTAGTCACACCAATTAAGATGCTAAGACTTGATTTGCTGGTCATTGAGAATATTTAAAAGCATTGTTCAATTTAATAATTTCATGATTGTCAGTGTAACCACAACAAAAAAACAACTGATGTGCATAATTAGATCAGATAATTCAAAAATATTATTTAACGATAATGGTTGATTTTTAAAATTATTTTATTTGTTATGATTTAATATTTTCCGATTCGAAATCATGTAAGAATTTCTGATAAATGGAGACTCTTAATTCCATTAATTCATTACTTTGTTGTTGCAGTGGGAGGACTTTTGAATGCTACGTGTGGAAATGCTACAGAGCTTATAATAGCTATACTTGCTCTAATCCAGAACAAAGTAGATGTGGTGAAGTACTCTCTACTGGGTTCCATTCTCTCAAACCTTCTCTTGGTTCTTGGTACCTCTCTCTTATGCGGTGGCATTGCCAACCTAACAATTGGGCAAAAGTTTGACAGAGTAAGATTAATATCCCCAAAACCAACTCCTTCTCCAGTTCTTCTTTTAGTTAACTTTCTGCTGTTATGCAATTCAATTTGCACTTTTCTTCGTAGACGCTACTTGGTATAATCTTTGGTTGTTGATTTAACAGAAACAAGCCGATGTGAATTCACTTCTGTTGCTGCTGGCGCTGCTGTGCCACATGCTTCCTTTGATGTTTGGGTATGCTGGGACTTCTGAGGCCGCGACTGCAAAACCGACACTTGACTTGTCAAGAGTTAGCAGCATCGTAATGCTGATCGCCTACATCGTTTACCTCGTCTTCCAATTGTGGACACACCGGCAATTGTTTGAAGCACAGGAGGTGAATATTATCCTTAGAATTCTTTTCTTAACTGGTTACAGCAACATCATCGTTCGAACCAGACATATGATCTAACATAATAGTTTCATAGGATGAAGAAGAGGGGGGCGATGATGCGATCTCAGACAAAGCACCAGTGATCGGATTCTGGGGTGGATTTGCTTGGCTGGTTGGCATGACTGCCGTCATTGCTTTATTGTCCGAATATGTCGTCGGCACAATTGAGGTAACTGCCTACATATTTTGTTAAAAATCATCCGCACCTTACTAAAATTATCTATATGTTCCTATAATTTTAAAATTTTTCACAATCATTTAAGCAAGTTACTTGAAATTTTAAAATTTTTCCACAGAACATGGACTAGTATAATTAGGCCACTTTAGGTGCATCATTTGCAACAAGCAAGAAAGCAAAAGTGAGAGTCTAAATTGCAAATTCCCTTTTGAGGGCCGAGTGCGAGTGCTAGTGCCATTTGTCGTTTGTACAAAATTTTTGTATGACAATTTACTCAAGTACAATTTTTATTTATTTAAAGTATGTACTTTAACTCAACATATATACTTTATTTTTGCTTACTAATAAATCATATCATGTTTCGCTCCACTCTAAACCAACTTCTATTTGCCATAGTTTCATAAGTATGAGACAAGAACGGAGATATACGAGCTAGGAGTGGCTACGGCCTCTTTTAAGTTTTCAAATATACCAGTTGTATATATAAATTTTTGAATAAAAAAATTTATATAATGATTTCGACCCCTCTTAAAATTTTAAAAATTAGTTTACTTTAATAGAAAAGTACTACTAATATTATATATAAATTTTTGGGTAAAATAAATTTAAATTATAGACCTATGCTCTTAAAATTTACTTACTTTTTTTTTAATTGTTATATATAATCTAAAAATTAGAAGCACAATTGATTATACTATATGTCTATTTATTAAATATAACCTGTAATATTAACTATACATATATATATTATTAGCCCCTTAACTCAAAAATCTGGCTTCTGGGATATAAGATTTGTTTGGAGTTGTATAAAATAAAAAGTTAATGTCTCAAGTTTTGTGTAGTGAGTAAAAATTTTAAATTTTACAGTCTTGGGCTTTGTACAGTGAGTAAAAAATTTAAATTTTACAATATCAGGTTTTGTGTTTGTAGAGATTTGTAGAGTTTTGTATTATTTTTTTTTTATTTTGTTGATCCCCAAAGGCGCCCATGCTAACCACGTACCTTTTTCTTTAACAGGATGCATCATCGTCGTGGGGCTTATCCGTAAGCTTCATCAGCATAATCTTGCTGCCGATTGTAGGAAATGCAGCCGAACATGCAGGAGCTGTCATTTTTGCTTTCAAGAACAAGTTGGTCAGTCATGCAGTGACCTCTTCCTTTATTAATCAAATTTTATTTTGTTTTTAATTTATTTATGTGAAATTTTTGAGTGTGTTGTTCATTGAGTTTTTCTTCTCTTCTTCCTCACAACGCAGGATATATCTTTGGGAGTTGCTTTGGGATCTGCCACTCAAATTGCAGTGTTTGTGGTGAGAATTTTTTATATAGTCCAAGGCGAAATAGTTACTTATATTCTTCAACCGAAACTTGGGAAATTGTGTCTAATTATTGTCCGGATGCAACTGATCAGGTTCCATTAAGCGTGATCTTTGCTTGGATAATTGGTATCAAGATGGACCTTGATTTCAATCTCCTCGAGACCGGCTCTCTCACTCTGGCAATTTTAGTCACAGCATTCTCTTTACAGGTAAGAACAATGTCGCATATATATACCACAAGGCGTGTATCTATATATATACATAGATACATATATACATATATATATATATATATAAATTTGTGATTCACTGGTGGTTTACCTTACTGTAAACCTTTGTAGGATGGAACTTCTCATTACATGAAAGGATTGGTTCTCCTGCTGTGCTACGTTGTTATTGGGGCATGTTTCTTTGTTTCTCAAACACCTCTACGTAAGCACTCGTGACAATTACATCGAGATCATTCCATATTTTTATATACACATAAATATATGTTTGATGGAAATCAAATCAATTCCTTATTATTTTTATTTTTTTTATTTTTTGTTGTCTTGAATTTGTCCTCTCCAGACCGAGGAAATGCCATCAACTTGGGAGTTCAGGAGTCATCAAATGGAGGAGTCTTCAAGGCTTAATAGCTAGGTAAGCTAGTTAAACTAAATGATGGATATAACACAATGGCAGAAGGAGAGGCCGGGGAGGAATAGCGAGGACCACCAATCAAACGCTAAAAATATAATTTCATTTGAAAAAATTAATAGCACGTTATATCTAGTCACGTGATATACCTTAATCTCATATATTATCTCATCATTACAGTATATGTGTGTGTTGGGTGCTCTTGAATTTATCTCAAGACTAAAAGTTAATTCAAACCTATGAGATTTTTCTTTACATTTATAAAGTGATCACTAGCCCTTTCCAATAGATGTAGAAAATTCTAACAATCTCTCCTTTTACATTTGAGTGTGAGATTTTTTTCTCACATTTATAAAGTGACTAGTAATTATTTCTCCAATTTGATGAGAAAAATTAATATAACAAAATCAGTTATAATTTTGACATTTATATATATGTCAGTTTCCGATGCTTCGGGTGGGACCTTTCCGTGCCTTTAGGCACGGGTGAAAACTAGTCCTAATAATATCACCTTTTTAAGTCTTAGGTAGAAGAGAAAAATAACCCATTTCTCTCAATACGCTTAAACTAATGGTAAACCTGTGATTTGATACCAAAAATGAGTGGTCTTATGCCAATTTCAAAGCAAAAACGAACTTAAGTTGCAAGTCTCACGTTTATAAATTGATCATTAATTTCTTCCATAACCGAATATGAAAAATCCCAACAGGTTGCACGCGTACTGCAATTTTTTTTTTTTTTTGGGTAATTATTAACGCTGTGAACTGGTCTAAATGAATGCAGACTCTGGCTTTTTGGAGTCAAACTGGGCTTGATCAAGCGAGGATGTTCAACGTTTTGGATTCTTTGAATCCGATTGCCCTCCTTGGCATAGAGTTCTTGCTCATCCGTGGAGGAGGCTGCATATCCCTTCTTCAAAGTCTGGCGATGAATATGTCATTTTTATAGAACTGGTAATTACATTGAGTCTTGACAGCGCCCAAGTAATCATTGTAAAAGTTCTGATATGCTTTCCGCGATTGCCCTGTTCTCTCTTATTTCTGAATATGGATATGTTAATAATAATAAGTACAGAGAGGGACATGGGTTTTGGGTTTTTATTTGCTTTCACCAGGGCAATGGTCATTGAATGGAAAATCTTAGTTCTAGGTGCTTTCTTCCTCAATTTCTCCATTTCATCCTATGCATTGCGACTCCATCTGTTCCGATGCAAGATATGTTTTTGGAAATACTTTTATTTATGTTTTGAATTTTTTTGTTTTAAATATGAATAGATGTGTTTTTTCAAAACTAAAGAAAAAAAAAAAAACCCAAGTATTGGTCCATCACATAAAAAAAAAAAAAAAAAATAAAATAATTTTAATTTATAGAAATACGTGAATTAATTAAGTGTAGATCTATCACTTAAAAAATTAACAAATCATGATTTAACCCAAAACCACTTAATATGAACATATTGTTGCAATTATTTCGTAAGAAAGAAAAATCATACTATGATTCATATATACCAAAATGATTTAATATGCATTGTTATAGTGTTTTCCTACTAGTTTAATTATTTACTTTATTTGGAGATCGAAAATGAAAAAAGTTGTTTTATTTCTCAATTGGAAAATGATTAAGCCAAATTATCACAATTATGTCCAAGCTTCCAAACAATGACAATGTTCAACTTGATCTCCAAGATGTAAAACCATGCTGTCTATTGGCAAGTAAGAGAACAACATAGAGAAAGTAAGCCAAGCAATGAGTATCTTTTTTAATCTAAATTTTTGATTAATTGTAATGTGAGAATTTTGTTATTATTTTATTTTTATACTCTTATCGTAATTATTATTTTTCAAAGGTAAAATAATTGTGGTTACTGTGCATTATAATTAATTAAAAATTAAGAAAAAAAAAAACCAATCCCTTAAATCTCAATGACGCAAAGTAATATTTAACCAATTAATGATGTGAACAGCTCATGACACTTGGGATTTAAATTTTTCACATGAAACATATTATGTAACAAGCTTCTACACCTGAAGAAGTTTTGTCACATATAATGATTTAAAGAGCATTGAGCCAACGCTAACTCGATTGTTTGTACTATCCTAACCACTGGCCCTGGGTTTGGATTTGCGTCTTCAGCTAACTTACCACGACCCTTACCCTATTATGTCTCTTTATTTGATGCACTTGCACTCCACTTTTTAAAATTATTTTCATTTGCCACGCACCCACTTAAAGTATTAATATATTAGTAATTTAGTAAATCCATAATTAAGATGCAATTGTTTCCATCTATTACTAAAATAGGAATTCATTCTGATTTATAATGTAATTTAAAGGCAATTGTTTTTTTACTATTAAAATTTATTCATCTATTTTTATTTTTAAAGACAATTTTGCTGTATTAGTAAATTTAATTTGAGAACGTATGTGAGTGGGAATTTAGAATTATAAAATCAAATTTAATTGGAATATATTAAAAATTATTTACATTTTAAGACAAATTAGTTGGAATATATTTGTGAGGATGGTAAAAGGATCCCTTCACATGTCCCCCAACTTGAAACTTTCCCTTAATCTACTTAAGGAGGGTTGAGTGATCATGAGTAACTACTTAACCCTCCTTAATTTATTAGTGGTTATGAGTAACTACTCAATCTTCTTCAATTTATTTAAGGTACAGGGATCGAGTGAGGGGAGGCACTCCTTATGAATATGGCTCTGACAATGTATTAATAAATGTTTGATGTATATGTATGTATGTAACATAATTAAAATAGTGTATAAAAACATTTAAAAGTAAGTATGAAATTTCCAAGGCACTTGTAGAACAATAATATATTCAATTAAACTAAACATATAACTAAATCAATTAATTAGAAGAGACATGGGATTGATTACTGGGAAATTTTTACGAAATAAGTGAGTTAAAACTCCAGATATGATCTTGAAGACCACTCAAAATTTCTACCATAGAATATTTGGTTAGCAAAAAATTGACTGCAAACATTTTACAACATTCTGTTAATTCTCTCACTGAACTGCTTCATGCACCATAGCCAAATAGCAAACATTAATACTAATTCCTAAGTGAGAAAAATCAATTTTGAACTCTTTCAAGTCTTAACAATGTTAAGAACTCCTTAAGACATTATACAGAACAATAAAGTTATTGCTAGTGATATCGTGAAGCACCAAACATGTATATCTATCTTCATTCAGTCTTCTTAAATTACGAGTTTAAGTATATATAAGTGATTGAGTATTCTAATCTGAAACAAATTCTAATCATTTCATGATTTCCTCAAGCTTGAACTCTTAAGCTACAGACTCATCACACCTTCAGATTGTCAGCACACCTTCATATTGTCAATGCCTTTCTCATATGGGGGTGTTTGTTTTGCTAAAAAGTTCTGAAAATTTCTAAAAGTTATTCATTTTTTATCTCATTGTACGAATTACGAACGTATAAATTATCTCATTTTATCCCACTTTTTATTATACCAAACACCCTCTATATCTTATTAGCTAAGGTTGTAGATTGTTTGAACTTTTGTCTAACCTACCACTAGTTTTTTCGAAAAAGTCTAAAACAAACTAAAACTTCAATGTACTAAATAAACTCTAATTTTCTAAACAAATTTTAAAAAAGATTCTAAACCAAGTTTGAACTTATTAACACCTTAAGAATTTAATTTGAATTATCTCTCTCCTGAAAATAAATATTAAAATGATTATAGTTGGAAAAAATAAAATTATTTCCCAATACAATCCCTTAAAGTCTCACAAAAATTTACTAATTTAAATTTTACTGAATAAGATCTACTCTCTTACATTTTTCTCTTTTTCAAATAAGAAATTTTTTTTTTCCTTCACTGTTCTCCTTTGCACCTCTTTCCCAACAATCATTATTCTTTCTCATTTTACCTTACCCTTCTCTCTTTGTTGCACTTTTCTCTCAAAGCAAACACAAGGTTAAAGAAAAGGTGAAAATTGAAAACATCTTCTGTCCATTTAGAGTGTAAAAAATATTAGTATAAATTGATAAACGTGATAATTTTATAATTTATATAGTATGTAAAAAATTAAAATTTTATAAAAATTTATCGTGTTTTATAAAGTTTTCTACGAAACTTAAAGAAAAATAGTGTAATGTTAATGTTCATTTCTATATTATTTACGTAGTTTAATCAATTCACATGTGATGAGATCTAATTGAACCACCTCTTCGGGTTCGCACCATTTAGAGACTCACTAAAACCTTATCCTAGGGGCTGCAATTAGTGGTGTAAATGGGTCGGGTCGGGTTCTACCCACCCCTAGACCCATGACTGATCTGGCCCATAGCTAACCTGCCCCTATTGACTCTCCTCATCTTAGGGTTGGGTCGAGTCGATCCACAGTTGCTAATGCCCAGCCCAGTTGACTTAGAAGAATTGTTTAATATTTTTAATACTTTTTATAAATTAAATAAAATATAAATAAAATTCATACAAACACATTAAAATATTCATTGATAAAAATATAATTTATGAAAAATAAACAACAAAATTTGCATTATGAATTTACAAAAGAGACTTATAAATAAATAAAAAAATAGAGTAAGTAAATAGGTGCATCATTTCAGGTCTTACACATCCTAACTAAGTTGGCACCTATAAGCTTGATTATCATTTGCAAATATTGCTCTATCAGTACATCATGTTCAATCATCACTATTATATTCTCCTACTTCACCTAAATTTATTGATTTGAAGTCTAGAGCAAGTTTCTTTTTTTCGTCGGTTTGTTGATTACTTTTTTCGGTGAGATACCAATCTCACAAACATATCAAAGCCTCCATTGTGTTTGGGGCTAGTCGATTGTGATAATTAATAATGTACCTACTTGTATTGAATGCTTGTTTGAATGCTACGGTAAAAATTGAAAATGGGAGAATATCAAGGGCAAAGGTTGTAAACACTGAAAACTTAGACTGTCATCCTTTTCACCAGCCTAAAAGATTAAAGTCGCACCCATCTAACATTACAGATCGAATGAATATGAACTACCACTTGTTAATGCATTTGTCCATCGATATTTCATTTGATGCCAAAAAGATAGGTCCCCAAAATCAAGATGAGAAGATTTCGTTGTGGTTGTTGTTGGTTAGGCATGTGTATGACGAATTCATTATAACTTTTAATTGCTTTTTAATATTATTTAATTACTCATTGACACTTTAGGATCATATAGCAATTCTAAGAATACAAGTAAGATTATTTTTTTTTTTTTTTTTATAACTAGGGTCTAAAATAGTTGCATGACCAAAATATATGGGAAGTAGTTTAAAACATTTATTAAATTTTTCCATCATTTTAACAACCATAGTACTATAACAATTTTGGATAAGATATTTTTTGAAAATATCATCAATAGTAGTCAATTGACAAAGAACTATAAAAGAGGTAGGAGAATAAATCCTAAAACATATTCTAGTTGCAAAATCAAATGCATCTAAAAATTTTTTATAAAAAATTGCATTGGCCCAATTAATATCCAAAATAATTTCTAAACAAATAGTTTAATTATTTAAAATAAATAAATCAATTATTTTTTGATATTTAATAGCCGGTTTCAACATAATATAAGTTGAGTTCCATCTTATATTAATTTCAACAGGCAATTTTCTAAGTTTTAAACTTAGTTGGCTACATATACTTTTAATATATAAACTCTTTTTAGAGTACTCATACTAGAAAGTATAAATTGTTTTATTTTATAAATTGAGGCATCTAAACTGTTAAATCTCTCTTTTTACAATTAAATTAAGAATATAAACACAACAACGCCCTTATAATAAAACACCCCTTGAAAATAAAGCATTATCTAAGTAATTAAAGCAAACATTATTATACGAAACATTATCTAAAATAATAGAAAATATTTTTCTAGTTACTCTCCATAATCCAAGTTCATTAAAAATAATTTTTTCAACACTCACTCTAGTGTAGGGTCATTCAACTAATTTAAGAGAAATAATACGTTTATTTAAAGTCCATATTTCATCGATATAATATGCAATTACACAAATATATTGAAGTTGTTAATGAAAACTTCACATATTAGAAGTTAAACAAACATTTCTTTCAAAATTTTCAAAAAAATTTTTTAATTGTGCTTTTTTTTTGTTTCAAAATCACATAAAACATAGTTTTTTGAAATATTTCTTGAAAAACCATGAAATTGTTATGTAAAACTATTGCAAATAAATTCTTTAAAATTTGGATTTGCACTCATTGTAAAATGTTGTTCATCTTTAACAATAAATTTAATTAAATTATTTTACGTTCTTGTAGAATCATAAGAAAAAATACTTAAATTACCCTATTCACTACTTAATTGAGATTTCGCAGCACTTGAAAAGAATTGATCAATTACAGAATTGATACAAAAATCTTATGAATGCTTTCTATTTAAATATTTTTGTAAGTAAGTAGTCCCAAAAGTTTGTATATTATCTAATAAATCCCCACAAATATTACATTTTATTTTAAGCACCTCATCATCACGTATAATTCTAGTAAAAAAATCTCACACTTTTGAATTCTCATATTATTGGGTAGGTCGAGATGATGATGTAACAACAATAATACTTGTGTCAGGGGGTATTGGTATTACAAATGGCTTGTGAGTGAGAGAAGTGTACGAATCTTCACTTTCCAATTCAAAAACACGGGAGTCTCCAGATTTCATTCGAAAACATTAATTTGATAGAAAAATTAATTTGATGGAAAAAAAATAAAGTA
>JAVXUM010000046.1:1687232-1705132 GCA_035590655.1 Pouteria glomerata
GAGAGAGCGAGAGAGAGAGAGAGAGAGAGAGAGAGAGAGAGAGAGAGAGAGAGTAACTATTAGATAATATTTACTAACGTTTACATTCTTGTATTTAAAATAAAATTAAAACAGTATCATTAATAAGATTTAAATACCCCGTAGTAATACTAAAAAAATGGTAAATTACAAATTACATCCCTAATTTTTGCACTAAATTTCACTTTAGGACCTACTATTTTAATTATAAATGAACTCCACCGCTAGATGCACATGCAAATATCAATCGAGGACACTAGGAATTTATTTTTGACTAATGATTGGAATTTTGATCCATTTAAATATTTAGATTTGTAGTTTGATCTGAATTGTCGAGTTTTATTTTATTTCCTGGATCAAGTTAGACCTAAAGTTGTGTTTGGGCTTCAACTTAAGCTTTTAGGCCTAACCCCCTTCTCTTTCCTTTTATTCCTTTCTTTTCTACCTTTTATTCTTTTCTTCGATTTTCTTACTGCAGCTAGTGGAAAAGAAAGAGAAAGAAGAGACATGAAAGCAAAAATAAAGAGAGAGAGTAAAAAAACGGATGAGGAGAACCAACGGTCTGGACATTTTTAACACGGTAATCGTCGTTGGGATACCCATTCATTGTAATCGTGTCCGAAAAAAGAGATACGAGCCATTAAAATGTTACATTAACTTTAATGCAAAATTATCAAAAAATTGATGTGCTAATAGCATCTTCCTCTCTCTTTCATTCCTTCATAGGAATATTTAATTGTGAAAATAGGATTACAACGATCAATAATACGATAAAATAAAATATAAAATTGCATATAATATAAAATTAATTTAGTGTAATTTTTTTTAATGTTTTGTTGGTAGAATATAAAATGCAAAAAAAAAAATAATAATAATAATTTGACAAAGGTAATTTTGAATATTTATATCATGAAGAAAAATAATCCAAAGGGGAATTCTAATGGAATACAACTGTACATTCCATTTCACTGGTCCTAAAACATCATTTAAAAAAAAATAACAAGAAAAAGAAAAAACAACCCAGCCTACAAGACACCTTGTATTTTTTTTTTTTTTTTTTGTGTGTTTTCTTTTTATAAATGTAAACAATATACTAAAAACTATCAAAAGCAAAATACAATACAGTCATAAAAAGAAGAGGGGGGGGGGGCGCTGGCTTTGTCAATGGGGCCCAACAGAGCAGGCAGGGAAGCAATTTGAAATTAAAGATTAAAAGATTGTTCCTTGGCTTGTGATTGGGAATTAACACAATCCACACCTTTGCACGCGTTTCATTCCCAGGTGGTTGATAAGAGTAATTACTTTGAATGCAAATAGAATACACAGAAAACTTTTAGAAAATAAAAATTTGTAACAATTAATAATCAAAATCAAGTACATAAATACATACATGTGTATATATATATATCTTTGAATACATATCTATAGACAAGTTCAAACCTGCTCTGTTCCTTCCAGCTTCTAGTGGAGGACCAAAACACCTCTCAATAATTTGTAAAACCAGCATCACTCTGAGCCTTGCCTAAAACCAAGTCGACGCTGTCCTGGTAGAGACCTAGACTTCTTGCCAGCGCAAAACCAGAATACAAGCCATCAGCAGCTGCACTAACAATCCCGCCCGCATAACCTGCTCCTTCGCCTACCGGGTAGAGCCCTTTTAACGATGTGCTCTCGTAAGTCTCGGTGCTGCGGGGGATCTGGATAGGAGAACTGGTTCTAGTCTGAAGCAAGAAAATATTTTAGTCTAAATGGCTTTGGGGTGTGCATGAATCGAGTCAAGATCATGGTAGATCCATAACCAACCAGAAAAAAAAAAAAAAAAAAAAAAAAAAAAAAAAAATTGAACCCGGAACCGAACCGATCATGCCATGGTACTGAACTGAACCAACTCAACTTTGATTGGTTCGGATTGGGTCGAGGTCCCCATAGCACACTAGTGCCTCATTGTGTAAAATAAAACTGCAAAATTGGATTAAATCGGGTCAGAGTTATACTAACCCGAAGTAATGAGGTTGACAATATTAAGAGCTAGAATCGAACCGATCTGATACTAAAAGCAAACTGACCCCTCTCAATGTAATTGGGTCGATTTGGTCACCCCTCTCAAAGTGATTGGGCTGGTTTGGTTTTTGATTCTATCGGGCATTTTGTGTTGAGACTACAACACTTCTAATAAGCCAACCAACTTGGATGGAGCAAAATGAAGAAACATATTCGAAAAAATGTGCCTTGAAATCCAATAACATATTCGAAATATGTTCCTTGGAAAGCAAAAAGGAAAAAGGGTTCAGTACGTCTATGTTTGGAACCCGGACCTTTTTTGGAATGGAAACATAATTTCTAGGAAAAATAGTTTTCCCATGTTTGGATGTCATAGAAAAGTATAAGGCAAAAAAAAAAAAAAAAACCCTCGGGGGAATTAGTGGAAAAGAATAAAAATGATAGGGATTCTCTCTTTCCTCCTAAAAAGCTAAGGAAAGTTGGGGAAATAGGAAAAAGAAAATTCCATCAGGCTATCACCATTCCATTATTATGGATGCCATGGACCATCACCAAGATTTGATCATAAGCCACAATGGTAATTTCGAGAGATCAATTACCATCAATGGTGACTTAAAAGTTCTAAAGGATGCTGCTGTCCCCAGAGTTGTATATCTTGATTCAGAGCTCATCCTCATTGACAACATTGCAAAGCTCCCCACCACCCCCTCTCTGTTGGGTCGGTGGACCCTGATAAGTACTGTACACTCAAACCCTAGGTCCAACCCGGGGAGGGGGGGGTTTGGGGATTTTTTCTTTGGAGGGTACTTTCGTATTTTTTCCTGTGTTCCTGTCTAACCCTAATTCTATACTTATAAATAGATGAGGGGGGACGCCTATTCTTTTGTGAGAAATAGGAAGAGTTGTAATCCTTTTCTTTTGATCATAGTGAAAAACCGCAATAGCCGTGGACGTAACCCTATTCTAGGGTGAACCACGTAAATCCTTGTGTTTCTCTGTGTGATTGTTTCTTTTGTTATTTTTCGTTTCTCATCGATCCAGGTTAGAGATGACTAATTCTCAACACCTGTGAGCTTGGGGATGGTGAGGCCGGCCCCAGTTGAGGCAAGGGACAACAAGTATAACATCTCGACGGAATCTCTGAGGAGTTCGAGGGTCGACATTCCAGAGCCAGCTCGGATAAATTCGCTAGCTGATTACTGGAAACAACACGGGGAGGGTTTTGCCATTCCAGTCGAGCCTGCTGAGACGAATAAGATTGCGCCCTTTCCATGAAGATAATATTAATACATATGGTTAAGCTCGAAAAGATGAGTCTTAATACAATCAGGTGCAGGTGGGACGATGCAATGGTATACATGTAATGTGTATATGTTTTACGTTTCGTCGGAGTTGTGTGGTTATTTTGCTCTGTATATGTATATATACGGTACGTATAATATAAGAGCAGTTATGTAAAAGTATACATATACCGTAAGCAATATGGGAATAGACTAAATTCTGTAAATTAGTTCGACTAGTAAAATTATAAATTTGTTCTCTAATGGTCATTAGTTCAAATTTTTATTCGATTAAATTTCAAAAATTTATTGTAGTACACACAAGTTAATCTGTACTTCTCACTATTTACAAAATAGGAATAGACTTTTATAGGTATTTTATAAAATTTTGCATCTTTCTTTTGGGTCCACTTGTTATTCTATTCCTTTTGGTTTGGGTTTGAGTATTGATTTTGGATTTAGTTTGATGTTTGGTTTGATTGGGTTTGGGTTAGTTTATTGATTTTGTTTCATAATGTAATGCTTTATTTTATGGTTCATGATTTTATGTTTTATGAATATATAATATGCAAATTACAGATTAGGTTTAATTGTTTTGAGTTAGAGCCGAAACAATGCCTAACTTTATGTTTTAGACCCATAATTAAATCAAATCAATTCGATCTAAATAGCAGCTCAAGGCTAACCAACTCGTTCAAATTGAACTTCTATCTCTCTCGGTATAGATACGAAAATATCTTTTTAGTTTCTAACTTTTTTTTAAACAAATAATAGTGCACTGTACACACATATATTAATCTTTCTTAAGGATAAATTACATATTAAATATTTTTAAATTTTTTAATATATATCACAACTCTTTGTGGAATTACACTAATTATTTTCATTTTTTTTAAAATTTTATTATAAATTTCCATTTCAAGTATATTATTATGTGTAATGATTTTTTTTTTTTTTGTTGGTAACGGTTATGTGTAATGATTGTTGTACATTGTTTACCATTTTTCAAGTAAAATAATGAGTTATTTATAATTAAATCATATTTAGGAGTGTTTGGCATAATAAAATTTAAAAATCTTTAAAAGTTTATCTCACTATACGAATTATAAATTTACAATTTATCTTATTTTATCTCACTTTTTATCACATTAAACACTCCTTAATAAAATATAAATACAATTAAGGTTATTGTGTTAGATTTGATGCTGATACCGCATGCCACTTGTATTTTCAGAGGCATGTCTTGCATTTTTTTTAAATAAAAAAATTAAAAATAAGAGACAAGTAATAAAAGATATTAATAATAATTTTTATTTTATAAAAGAAATATAAAACCCCCACTTTGAGAGCTCCCACCGCCCTCTCTTGGGTTATGGTTGATGAGGTAAATCACAGGATATGCGTCAGTGGTGCAGGGAACGGAAACTGCATTTCATCGCCTGTGCAATACAAAGATCCGTAACCTCTTAGAGTCGAACTTTTGCCCGACTGGTTGAGCATTATCTCACTTTTTGAAAGCAGTAATAATTTTTATTTGTTCGTTTGAAATGATCTCTTTTTTTATCGATCAGTGAGTTAAAAAGAAATTTATAAAAAAAAAAAGGTGCATATACGTAGTTGTTTTACCATACATTTGCATCCTTGTTATTATCGATAGGACTGGATGTGATTTTCTTTTAATTTTTTTCACTTGATGGGTAAATTGGCATTACGAAAGTCTTATTAACTAACTTTTTTTTCCTCTCAATTTTCATTCAATTTTGAGTGGATAAGAATATTCAAATTTTGAACTCTTTTATCTTTTCATTTTCTATTTTTTTAGTGCATGTCCCTCGTTAAAACTCGGATACAAAGTGAGAAAATATTTTATGGTTTCTTTTCTCTTCATTTTCTACCTTCCCAAGCAGACTATAAAGATATGTTTGGTTCAAAGATTTAAAAAATAAGAAAGAAAAAAAAATCAAAGGAAAGAAAATTAAAAAAGAATAAAAAGGAAGAATATATATATATATATATAAAAGGAAAAAAAAAAAAAAAAAAAAAAAAATAAGATACAAGAGAAAGAATAAAATTGGATATAAATGAAATAAAATAATAAAAAAATGAAAAATAAAACTGAAAAAATATGAGATAAAATAATAAAAAATATAGCTGATTTTCAAAAAAAAATCATGATAAATTAAGAATATTTTTATTTTTCATAAATTTTATGCATAAAAAGTATGCTATTTAAATTCATAAAAGAAATGTAAACAAATACTTTCAAATAAGAAATCTCATGCATGAGTTAAAAAAAAAATGGGCAGATAAAAGTTTTTTTAAAAATAATTTTTTTTTTCACTTGAATGTTAATTTTTTTTTATTTCGTAAAAAGGATTGTGACTAATTTACGTAAAAGTTATCAAGTAAAAAAAAATTATAAAAGATAAATAAATAATAAATAGCGTAATTATTTATTGTCAAGTTGAGTTTTAAATTTATTAAGAATCTGCAAAGAAACGATGGAGGAAGGAAAAAATTAGATAAAAAGCAAATGATTCTGTCTCGCTAAGATTAGCGTTTGGTTTGAAAAAAATAAAAAAAATATCTAAAAATGATTAAAAAGTTTTAAAAATTTTTAAAACTCATTTCATTACATAAATTATGAATTTATAATTTACCTTAAAAATTTTAATATTTCATTAAAAAATAAAAAATTTTAAAAAAAGTTAACCAGATAGGCAAATTTTTTTAACAATCATATTTTTTAGGTTAAAATCTAAACAAAATAAAAAATTTAGAAAAAAGTTAATCGAATTGATAAATTTTTTTGACAATCATATTTTTCGAGTTGAAAACTTTCAAACGAGTACCATTGTCGCTATGTTATACTAATTTTTTTGAATTAGTGAGAATAGATTTGAAAAATTGTTCCCATAATTTTGTTCTGACAGTACAAAAATATCAATATTCTTATTCAAAAAACTCTATTAAATACCAAACACTTAAAATTAAATCAAATTATATTCTTTTCTTATTTTTTACTACCCAAACACTGCTAAAAAAAAAAAAAAAAAAAATTTAGGATCGATACCAAAAAAATCTCCAACCGCATCGTTAGGGACGCATTATGTTGGTGTGGGAATCAGAGTCCTCTTTATTCCAGAACTGATCTCTCTCTGGATATCTCTCCTATGAATAGGAGAGAGAGAGAGCGCTTCTTTAATTGGTACATGATCGTCGCTTCATTTCTGTCTCTTTCGTATATGATCGTCGCTTCATTTCTGCTGCTCAGCCAATTGGGTTCGTCTTTTGCGCATTTATATTTATTGTGCATTGTGTTGTTGGTTCTTGTTGTTTGCTTGATTCGGTCGATTTTATCTGAAATTTTCACTCTTGGGTTTTGTTGGGTTTCCATTTTTTTTTTCTCTGTCTCTCTGGATATTGAGATAGCTTTTATTCCTTTTTGTTTTGAAGGGGGACAGTGTGGAGATTGTCCTATGTGACTGAGTATTGATATCTCTACACAGAGATAGACTGGAAAAATGGGTAGGATTTTTTCGATTACTCTTGAAGGGAACGTCTATAGCTGCAAACACTGTAAGACCCATCTCGCGCTCTCTGACGACATCGCTTCTAAGGTTCCTCCTTAATCATTCTTCCTTTGTGCTTATATCTACTTTACCTGTTCTGGCATCTCTTAAAACATGAATTTGACACCATTTGATCTAATCTAATTTTAAAATAAATAAATTAATTATTTAACATGTTTACAATCCCTCAGAGTGAATTGCCAATGCCCACCTTTACTCTTTCCCTGTTTTGAGTTTTGAGCACTGTGTTCTTCTGGATGGGGGAATAAGAGTAGGCAAAATTACTGCCAAAACTGAAAGAAGAAAATGGGGATGGGTATTGAGATCAGGAGACCCTGTCTGTGTTTGCACTATTATGCGTGGGATAAAGTGAACTTATTTCCAAATTACAGTTCTACTCAATTGAATTTTGTATTATTTTGTGTGGTGCGGGGGTTTCTGCTGACATTTTAAGTTAGAAGGGTGGAAATAGTTTTGCTCATTGAGAATTATGTTTACTGTTCGGCAACAAAAATTATTGCCAAACGGGCTCACCATATCACTGAAAGCGAGTGGCTAGAGCTTGCAAAACAATCCTAGTTAGAAGGATGGGCCAGGGAGAGTTTCCGATCACAACCCTTCCGAAGTTTAAGTCAGTGAAGACTCGAGAAAATATCAGAGAATAAAACGGCAAAGTCATGGGTAATGGTGAGCGTACTTAAATTTGTGACCAAGTATTGTATTTATAGCATGACAGAATTGATTAAAATAATATAGTAAATTGTTAAGAGAAATTATTACCTTCCTAATTTAGCAGTTTGACTTGTGTGACAATTTGCTTTACACTTAATGCCTTTCACATATTATTTAATATTAGTGAGGCTGAAATAAGACTTTGTTGCATGAGTTGGATAATTGGGATGTCTAGATATCAAATCACTCTGTCACTTGTATGATGAGGAGCTAACTAAATAAAGATATTTAATCATAAATGAACTAAAGTGTTATAAATGAACAAGACTTTTTACTCCACATCCTATTCACTTGTGGGACCCAGTCCTTATGGTCGAGAATGCGTGAGATTCGTTTTCCTTCTGCTCAGCAAGACATGCTTGAGAAGCTGTCACGTGTCCTGGTATTTTTGTATCAACACTTACCTTATGTTGGATGGCTAGCTCTTACACAGACTAATTGACAAAATTTGACCAAGGAGCTTAACATTCCTTTAGGTTGCTTTATTTGTTTATTAATGGGTTCATTTTTAGTCTAGGATCCAACTCTTATACGTCTCAGTATCTTGTGAAATATTTCCTATTGGGAAGTCATTCAAATTATTTCATTTTGTCATATTCTCCTAGTTCATTTTGAGGGAAGTGTCTTCTTTTCATCTAGATCTGTGCTCTTTCTTTGCTATGTGCCTGGTGTCATCTTTCTGGCTGTTAGCACTTAACTGTAAATTGGCAGGCTATCCTAACCATAGCTACCAAAAAACCTTACTACTGCTGTGAACCGCATGTTGGGACATACGTTCCAATACACTAATTTGATGATTCGAATAGGTTACATATTTTCAACAGAAAAGACCTTTGGAAATAGTGAACTAATTACAAATTGTGCAACAATAATTAGTAAGTTTAAATTTAATGAAAGAATAATGAATAAGGAGTCATATAAAACAAAAAGTGTACTTATTTTCATGAATATCTACACTGTTTTAAGTTTTTGATTATTCTTTTTTAAATAAATCACTTTTATTTATCAAAACATTTTAATAATATTATTTCTCTATGAGAAGTTTATCCTTCATCATACCGCATTTAAAGTACAAGCGTTAATGCTTTTTGCTTGATAGTTCCATTATTTTTTAAATAAATTACTTTTACATACTAGAACATTTTTGATGACTCTATGAGAAGCCTATCTCCCCATTGTATTGCATTTAGTGTGCAAGCGTTAATGCTTTTTGTCGTTTGGTTCTATTATTTCTTTTATTATTATTATTTTTTAAACAAATCACTTTTATATACCAAAACATGTTAATAATATTACGACTATAAGAGAGACTTATCCCCCATATCGTACCGCATTTTGAGTAAAAGCGTATTTTTTTTTTTTTTTTTTTTTTTTTTTTATGCACTGAAACGATCCACGTTCCAAGTAGCATTGGTCTAACCTAGTGTTTTCCCTTTGTTTCCAGTCATTCCACTGCAGGCATGGAAAGGCTTATCTTTTTGATAACGTGTAAGTGTTCTTCGATTTTGTGCTCCTTGTTAACTCATGGATTGTGGTAATTAAGCCGTCAATGCATATTTATGTCTAATGATTGGCATGCCTTATGGATTGTGGTAATTAAGGCATCAATGCATATTATGTCTAATGATTGGCATGCCTATGGTCAAAACTATCAATTCATTTACCCATTTAATAATAATTTAATAGGTGTATCATGCTGTATGCCCTCGAAGTTGCTACAATTCTTGCAGTCTATTGGTATGAGAGGCAGCAAGCATGTCTTTTCTGATATTTTAACCTGGAAATGAGTGTTTGGTAGTAAGTGCATAATAGTGGATAAGATAACCCAACATTTTCCCGTTTCAGTTGCCCACTTTCTTCTCTCATTCACTGTATATATAATGAGAAAAATTATAATTGCAAGTCATTACGCTAAGAAATTTGCAATAGGTAACTATGTACCCCTAAAAACTGGAAGTTTCACTTGAGAGAGAAACCAACAACTGCCACCAGCAGCGGGGGATGAGTTGTTTCTTTATTCGTTTGAAAACTTGTCTAATTAGTCCTCCAAGCGATCTAGCCTGTCATTAGCGAAATATGAACTGTGCAATGGCCTGTCATGTGCTTCGTTTGTATATTCATGCTGTGGGTAATGCTCCTTACCAATCCATTCCGTTAAATTTCACGTGCAATCTTTTCAAATCACTTTGCACTTCTTCAATGCCTGACAGAGTGAATGTCACCCTTGGAGACACAGAGGAGAGGATGATGATTACTGGAATGCACACCGTTGTTGACATATTCTGCGTTGGATGTGGCTCAAATGTGGGGTGGAAATATGTAAGACGGCTTGCATGTTTTTTTTTTCCCCCTAACAGCACTTCTCTATTTTTGAGAAATTTTGTCTATACTTCTTTTTTTGTGAACTTTAGGAAGCTGCATATGAGAAGGGTCAAAAGTACAAGGAAGGCAAATTTATTCTTGAGAGGTAATGAGAAAGTGTTTGCAGATTTGGCATTTCAATTTTTTGTTGAATCCAAAATATAAAATTTTTGGTTGAGCAGGTTTATGATCTTGGGTCCCGATGGAAGCAGCTATATGATCAATCAGGAAGCTTGGGTTGTTGGAAGTGATGCTGATGATGCTTGATTGGCATCCTTTTCTTTATCCATTTCTTTTGGGTCAACTTATTCAAGTTTAAGGTTTGATGAATTAGTTTCAACTGTATATTCTCTGCACTTTACGACCGTATTCTTCCCCACTAGTTTATATCTTATTTTGGGACTGATGCTGCTAAAGAATAGCTTTGCAGTACTATATTAGAATGATTAATAATCTAAAATTTGTCGTGATGTTTTAATATTCGTCTGATAACAATAAATCTGTGGGGGGCTTTATGTCCTGGTCACAGGTGCGTTCAAGTTTGCTTTTGGTGTTGCACTTTTTGGCACTGGATATAACTTACATGGTCAAAAAGTTAGTGCCCAAGATCTTCTGTTGTTTCTGCTATTATTTCAGTGGTTAACTGATATTTGTGGATGACTGAAATCGATTTTATCATTTCCCAGAACAAACTCAAATATTGATGGATGGTTGTAGTTTGAAAGACTCAGAATTCAACAGATTGTGTTGTTATAGAAAATTCTGGGGTATTGGCCCCTTTTGAGAGTTATATATGGATTAGAAGAAGATAATAGTGAATGGGGACATGCATAGAACTTTTAGCTGCAGGGATAGCCTGTCACTGAGTGTCCTTGATACCAAATTTTAGCTGAATATATGTGTGTGTATTTTGATTCCATGTGGGCGCGTGCATGTGCATATATATATATATATTAGGAAGAATGTTAATTTTTATTCTTTCTTTAAGGTGTCGTTTTGATCGATAGTTGACCTTAGAGCATTGGTAAGATTGTTCCATTACGACCTGAGAGTCAATGATTCAAACCTTAGAATTAGCTTTCTGGCTTTCTACATATACTTTGTTGATGGATTTATGAGCATTACCTCTATCAATTTGCTTCCGGTTTTAGAGGCTGAAATGGGTAGTCGTAATTTTAAGATGGTTGAAAGACTAGTAAACATAACGAGACTAGACTAATAAAGTAGTTGAATATTAACTTTTATATACATTTCCTGCCTTTGATTTGTTCACAGAAACATATACATATATACGTATATGCTGGATCAGTTTGGAAAACTAGTGAAAAAAGTTTGGACACTTAATTATCTATTCACTTCATCCTCGTAGCATCATCAAAGTTGAAATAAATTTCTCAAGTGTATATATAGAGACAGCCAGTTCCAACCATTCAAATGCATAATTAGAACTTAGCTCTTGCTTGTTCATAAGGCTGCGTTTGGAAGCTACGGATTTTTGCTTATCAGAAATAAGTTGTAGTATATATATATGTACACTTCAAAAAAACGTGAAGAAGATACTTAAAAACTACTAAAATAAAAATTATGAAAAATAAAAATTATACATATATAAAAGACAAGAAAGTTGAAAAGGTTATTAATTATTATAAATAAAAATAATTAAAAGTTGGCAAATACGTACAACCATAATCCCAAGTGACGACAGACAATAGATTTCGTGATGGCCCTGCTGCACCCTCAATTGTGCGTGATGAGCAAGACGTTCAGTTTTGGGGCTACCCATTGTTGTCATTAAGTATTTTAATTACTAGAATTGGCAAATCTATAATTAAAGAAAAAGTCTAATTAATGAAAATTTATATGTAGATTAGCATATATCAGAGTTCAGTGGAATAGAAATCAAACTCGAGATTTGGGTGATATACTCAGGTCACGAGTTCGATTCACTTCCTGAACATTCAGGTTTCAAATGGGGGCTCGCTAGTGGTCACACTCAAAAAATAGTGATTGTGGATTCTTTGTTATAAAAAAAAAAAAAATTATGACGTTGGAAGAGGTTGGGTTTTAGGTGTCGGAGAATATTTGGAAAAAGTCACATCATGGGAATGTCGCAATGCAGGGAGAGTGTTGAAACTCTGCTCTGATTTGCCGGATAATAGCGAAAGGCATCTTCAAGAAGTTGCTTTGTGGGTACCTCGTTGGAAGTGCGATCGGCCTGGCAATTTTAAACCGCCATTTGAAAGTCTATTTGTTCAGGATTTCGTGTTTTATATATTCTCAAATATTTTAAAAATTTTTTAAAAAAAAAATAATTTCTAAGATAATATAAAATTATAGTGTTCAAGATTTATCTAATTCCTTAGTCACCTAAAAGTCATTTATTGTGTGTCAGTAATTTGAGGGAGTTCGAATAATGAGTGCTCTGCATTTAACGGATTCAATTTGTCTGAATTAAAGATGGTTCTTTTGCTTAAAACTTGATGAGTTGAGGAGTTTCTTATTAATGTTTCAAACATTAAAATGAATAAAGTAAACTCAATCAATCATTTTTCTGTTTTTTTTATTCTCTCATTGATAAGGTCAATGCAAGCCCTAGAAGGCTGTTCTTCAGGTGGGAGCATAGTCAGCAGTTGTCAAAAATAATATGAAAAGAACCATGAATAAAAATTTTACCTTCACTGTTATTTTATCCTGCATTGGTTACTATTCACTTATGTTTTACTAGTGACTATTAATAGTGATTGGTGTATTTTGTTTAAAAATCATCACATCGTAAGATATTATCTCTTATTTAAAAATTAAGTATTAGTCACCGTTCATTTATATTTTACTACTGATAATGATTGGTATATTTCGTTCAAAAATTATCATATCATAAGATATTATTTTTTATTTAAAAATTAACAGTAAAATATAAACCGAGATTGGTGCAGAATAATGGTCCGTTTAAGGCTCTAAACTTTTTTAAATAATTTTAAAAAATTTTAAAAATTTTTAAATTTTTCAAATTAAATTTTACCATGTATTATTTTTATATTACATCAATAATAACTTTTAAGTTTTTTTAAATTTTTTTGGCACTTTAAACATATCTTAAAAGTACAATGGAGATTATTTTATTGAACTGGGAATGTGACAAATGAAACGTCTTATTCAAAAGAAGCTTCTTTACGATTGAGAATTTATTAATTTATTCTATGGCATTAAACCATGAGGTCATGCAATGCCAGCAATACCAATTAGCAGTAGCTTAAGGCGTCTCCATCCTGCAAGGAATATCTTATTTTCAAGGTGGTATTTAGTTTGATTTTTTATTTTTTATTTTATGTGTTTTATGTTTTAAAAATTTTAAAATATTGAAATAAAAAAATGTTATATTTTTTTTATTTTAAGTTAAAAATATTTAAAATAATTTTTTGTAATTTTTTATTTTGTGTAAAATCGTTTTCTGTTTTCTAAGATACAATTTGAAAACACAAATGATTAAATGTGTTTTAAACTGTTTCTTTGTTTTCAAAACTTCAAAATGAAAAATAAGTTCAAAACAAAAAGTAAAAATTAAAAATTAAAAACAAAAATTAGAAAAACAAACCAAATAAGGCCTAAAATATGAAAAAAAAAAAGTTTCTTCCTTTCCTTTTTTTTTTTTTTTTTTTGGGGCCCTACATCAGATTTTATATAACCTTTCTTAAAAAAAAAATGAAAATACTTTAGGAGGCAATTGGTCCTCTCGTTTAAATTTTTATGGGAAAAAATAATAAAGAAATATTTAATAATTTTAGAAATTAATATTTTAATACAGTAAATAATGATTTAAGATATGTTGAGCAAAACTATATATCAGAAAATAAAATAATCAAATAAGAATGAGGTAGAAAATAAAATAATAAAATAAGAATGATGTAGTGATAATGGAATTATAATTAAAACAAACTTATATGATTATTGGTGGACCCATCAAGAGTTTATTGGTGGAAATTGCCTCTACTGATTTAAAACATTATATTAAAATTTTAACAACTTTGATTTTTTTTTTTTTATAGATTATATTTTTTCACCATTATTAAGATTTTGCCTTATTGTATTTTTTTAATTTTATTATTATTTATTTAAAAAATGTAATTTTGTTCTTAGTAATTACAAATTTTGGGTATTCTCCTTATATGAGTTTATTATTTTTAAATTATATAGACCTATTAAGTGTTTTAGTTTATTCTAGTTAATTTTATCATTATTCTTTTTTTTTTAAATACAAAAAATCATATATGAATAGTTGTTTATGAACTGCTCAACCTCGTGCTTATTATTTTATAAATGAGATGAATAATAATAATAATAATAATAATAATAATTGTTCGGTAATGAAATGAGCTGCCGAATATGCTCTCCCTGTCCACTTAGTTCAAGGGTAGTAGATCTGCAAATGAAAAAAATTAGAAGGAATGGCCGAGGAGGGTCCTCGATCAAAACCCCTCCGATGGTAAAATTAGTGAATAGTTTTAGAAGTACAGAGAATTGAATTGAGAGTTTAGTGGACTAAAAAAGCGTACCTCGATTTATGGCTAAGTATTGTATTTATAGTAAGGAATGAATGAATATAATATTAATATCCTTTCTCCGAGGAGATCTTCCCTTTCTTTTCTTAGCAGTTCCACTCGTGTGACAAAACATCTGGCATTAAATACCCATCACATAGCATTTAATGCGGGTATGGCTCAAGACGGTTTTAGTTAAATATTTAGACTTTAGGTAAACGTAATAGTCACATCAGCTCAGTAGCCTAATGATTATAAGTGTACCAAATGAAATTGTTTAGCTGTAATCAAGAATTAACCGGGTTGGTCATGTTCCACCTGCTTCGTGCATTGGGATTCACATTTTGTGGTCGGGGTAAGCCTCGCCGGGCTCCCTTAATGCTCGGCAAAATCTCGACGCGTGTCATTACTATTTTTGACACAACAACATGCTCCCACTCTGCTCGGGTAAATATTGCCCGAGCAGAGTAATAAAAACGAGAATCCGAATCTCAGCGTCAGTGATAAGTCATTTTGTTTATTTTCAATCTTGAAATGTAACTTACTAATTGGAGATGCGCCATTAATTCTCTTCCGTGCGGCGCGTGCAAATGATTTGCACGTTCCTCGGAACCCTAAAAGCCGGCTGCAGCCGTCGCGCCATTGACTTTTCAAATTATGGGCATTAAATGTGTCTTTTGGCGCTTCGATGTCTTTCTACCTTCTGTAAAAATCGAACTGCCCGCAAAAACGTTCTTTTCTTTTCTCCCTGGTATTTCAACGGCAGATAATATCTCGGTCCTTGTACACATTGCCATTTTGACCTCCTTCTTGTGCAGCATTAACTCGTGTTTTCTTCCCAGTCTTTTGCTTGGTGAGTTCCTCATTCCTTCCGATTGTCCTTCTGTTTCGTCACTCTTTTCTATTGCGATGGGTAAATTCACGGAGGAAATAAAAAGGGAGGGTTTGAGAGTTTTAGGAAACGGTTCAACATCCCTGACAATGTGGGGATTAGGTTAGCCAATGAGTTCGAATACGAAGTAGGCGTCTTCCCTCTTATCGCCATAACAGAGGGAGGACTTAGGTTTCCTGTGTCTAGATTTCTTCGTGTTATTTTTGACAAAACCAGTCTTTCGCCCAACAGTGTTACCCATAATTTTTATCGGATAGTGAACGGAGTGGAGGAGAATAATCGTAGGTATGGGTTTCACCTTTCTGAATGGGACTTGTTGTACTGTTATAACGTCCAAAAGGTCAAGAGAGACGAAAATAAGTGGTACTTGAAGTCCCGACCTAATAGAGTTCTGGTGCATATGCTTCCGGACAACATCAAGGGGCTCGAAGACGACCTTTGTGTTGTTACAGGGCACTGGATGCACGGTCCGGGAGAAGAATCTTTTCCTCCTATCACCGCTAGCTCGTTTGGCCTAGGTCCTTGAGTCTTACCATCTTATCTCACGCTACATTTGGTTTTTATCCTGGGCCTTTTGGCTTACATTTTTTTTCTTTATTTGTGCAGAGGAGCATACTAAGAAAGTTTGGGCAAGCTGGAGATTCGCCGACCTGAAACATATAGAAAAAGTGCTTGAGTTTTTAGGCGACCTAGACACATTTCCGTTTGCAAGGTCGACGCCAGTCCTATTCGACTTCGTGCCAAGGTACAAGTCTTTCGTTTCACCCCCGCCGACCGTATCAACCATTGCAGCTAGTGATCTCCTCCACAAGTGGCATAACTGGGGCAAAGAGGAAAAGTGGAATTACTACCAAACACATCATCCGGCTTGGAACCCAGCCCTTTACTTGGCGTTACCGGTTGAGCGGACAGAAGCTGCCCGACCCTCGGCTCTTCAAACGAGCATCGTCACCGTCACCGAACAAAGAAGTGCAGGAGAGATGGCTCCGAAGCTGAATATCAAGAAGCTGGCTGAGGAGAAGGCCAGGAAGAGAAATGATGAATTGGCCAAGAAAAAGGCGAGGGGCCGAAGAAAGTGCAGGAGGTCCCTTTAGTTCAAAAGAAGAGAGCTCCAGCCATCACAATAGTGGAGCTCAAACCAAAGGGTTCCGAGATTCAGGCCGAGCAGAGGGTTCTTCCCTTAAGGAAGAAACAAAGGATAGAGGATGAAGAAGTTCCCCATTCATCCGAGCCCTTATCATCTCAAGATACTGCTATCTCTGTCGGCGATTTGGGGCCTACATTTCTCGAGATGGACCCAAGGTCGTTCCCGTCCAGTTCTTCACGACGTGGTCGGCCTGAATCTTCAGTGTTTCTTCCCCAAATTCAAATCAAAAATTTGGAGACACCAGAGGGGCGACCTTTCACAATCCAAGATTATGCGTTGAACTATCCGGACGAATTCTTGAAAGGAATCCTTCCCCCTCGTGATAGCCAAAACATGATGAAGAAGAGGTTCGAGGATCTGAACAGCCTTATGGCGAAAAGTTTGGTCTCCGTAAGTTTTCTCTGCCGAGTAAGATTTTATTCCATAAAGCTTCTGGCTCCGTTTTGCTTATTATTGTTTTGTTTATTTCACCTTAGTCAGTTCTGTGTTCTGTTGAATTCATGTCCCGAGCTCGGGACCTTTACGCCAAGGCTGAGCGCGAAGACGGCGAGCTCAGAATCATGAAAGAGAAGCTGAACGCCATGGAAAAGGAGAAAAAATACTTCGAAGCGAGGCTATCTTCATAAACTTCACGGGCTGACGCAGCTGAAAAGAGGCTAGATGATAAGGACGAAGAATTTCTTCAGAAGATCATCCTAGTCTCTGATTATGAAGTAAAATTGAAGAATGCCGAGGCCGAGCAAAAAAGGCTCGAGGTAGAATTTGCCAAGTCCAGCTCAGAAGCTTTGAGCTTGAAGGATGAAAATGCTAAACAGAGGCGTGCTCTAAAGGACAAGGATCAAGCGCTGATTGATGCCGAAGCCAGAGCTGCTAAAGACCTCGAAGATCAACTTCAAGACTTCATTAGCCAAATGGATGAAGCACGGATACTTCTTGGAAGGTTGGGAGGCTGCAATGACAAAGACGAACGTCAATCCCTCATCCCAGACCTACCAAGAAGTTCCGTTCCCTAATCCTGAGTGTGCCATCCCTAAGTTCAACTTTGACAGAACTGAAGAGGGCTCAGGTGTCGCGGGGGACGATCAAGGGGATAAAGAAGAAAGCGAAGTTCAAGTCGCTGAGCTATCCCAAGCAGGAGATGAAGCAGTTGTGCTTCCTGGGGTAGATGCCAATCAAACTCAAAGCCCTCATTTGAATATTGATCAAATGACGCTGAGGGAGATAATGGCAACTTCGGGGGAACTAACCTTAGCTTCTGATCCTAACGCGAATGAGTGAGGCCTTGAGCTTCTTTTCCTTGTTTATTTTATTTTTTCTGTTGGGTTGTAATTCCTGAACATTTGAATTTTAATAGATTGACTT
>JAVXUM010000046.1:1709118-1722684 GCA_035590655.1 Pouteria glomerata
ATATTCAAAAATTCGAAGATTTCTCTCATTCCATAAGACCCAGAAACCAGCAAACACTGCGCATGACCATAAGATTTGCAAACTTTAATTACCTTAGAGAATGAAATAAAATTCAAACTTGAGTTCGCAGATACAGGGTTTTATTTATTTTAGGTGTCTTCCTTTTTGGTAATTGTCAATAGCTTGCCCTTTCTTTGACAACGTAGAATTTTCAGCTAGTGGTATGATACTCAGTTGAAGTATACTATTTGATAGAATTTCTTCTTAGTTCTTTGAAGGTTTTCTATATGTTGCTTGCTTTGTGGGAGGAGTGATTGTTGGCTGCTGATCCATGGCATGTGTTCAAGTGGTGCATTATGTAGTTTATGCTTTAAATAAGCAAGTGTTTTCTTCTTTGAATTTGAATGCACAGATTATGCAAGTCATTACAGCAACCTTGAGAAACTTTGAACTTGGTATAGTTTATTAATGACATAAAATGGTTATTGTATTTTTCACAAAAATTGTAAATGAGAATTAGCAAGTGTAGATGGTATTTTCAGAAGCTCTGATATTTTGCTTGGGTTCCATATATGCACGGTCTGATTCGTGCATTCATGTAAGCTTTATTAATCGCATCATAATTATCATCTGCACATAAGCAGGGTAGAATACCAAGCTTAGCTTTCCTCTCTTTCTTGTTTCTATTTGGTGCTCTCTCTCTCTCTCTCTCTCTCTCTCTCTCTCTGTATCTAATGTTCATCCTTTACATTCTGCAGGGGATACCTAGCCCCAGAGTACGCTTTGTTAGGGCAGCTTACGAAGAAGGCTGATGTATATAGTTTTGGGGTACTCATACTTGAAATAATAAGTGGTCGAAGTAGTAGTAAGGCGGCATTTGGAGAGGATCTGTTGGTTCTGGTGGAATGGGTAGGCCTTGGAATTATTATATTGATTACACTGCCCTAATAGCACACAAATATATATATATATATTCCTGATTGACAATCATGCAAAAGAGTTGAAATTGTGGGGGTCTGATTATTCCTTGAGTTGGAGGGGTATTTATAACATCCAAAGGTTTCTGTTCTCATCATTAGACTTTTAACTGTATCATGTAGAGCACATATTCATACATACTGTTCCATTCAAAGGGAAGCTAGTTACCTTTTATCATGATGTTTTTGCTCTTTGGAATTCGATGATTATATATGCTCTTCTTCCTTTTTCAGTCCACAAACTACGATTTAGTAGTACAGCTATGGTTTTGATTATAGATATGATTTACGGGGCATTACTTTTATATTTTGTTGCAGACATGGAAGCTGAAAGAAGAAGGTAGGCTTCTAGACATTGTTGATCCCGAACTGGCTGAATATCCGGAGGACATGGCAATTCGGTTCATAAAGGTTGGCCTTTTCTGCACCCAAGCTGTGCCTCACCAAAGACCAGACATGAAACAAGTGGTGAAGATGCTTTCTAAAGAGGTTACGCTTAACGAGAAGTTATTAACGGAGCCGGGAGTCTATAAACCGCATACTTCTCGGAGTTTGGTTGGCCGTGATGGTGGTGGTGGTGGTAGTAGTTCGCAGGAGATGTCAACGTCTTCTTACAAAGGCAAGCAATCTGTAAATCCTTTTATAACTTCAACCCAGTCGAGTAGCAGCTCTCAAAGTGTGACAGAGATTCTTCCTAGGTGACTCATCTATGTATGGTATTAGTGTATTAGATCCTGATTATATTTTAAATTGTCTGCTGGGTGAGTTTTTGGTTGTCCTTGTTTGTTGTCACTTTGGGTGCTCCTTTTGGAGTTTCCTCTTTATTTTCTTCAAAGCAAATTTTAATGGCTACACAGCTCTATTTGATTTTACTAACATAATAAAATGATGGAAGTGGGAAGAGAATTGATGATTGCCCATGTCTCATCTCTTGCATGCGTTGCACGGTTTTCTTCCTTTCATTCACTTATTTATTATTTTTAATTTTCTTTTGTCTTGGTTTATTGTATTCAAGTGCAAGTTTGAACTGCTCTATTGCTTGCTGGTTTTAGTCATTTGATGGTTCTAAGATTTATTGACAGTTTATAAAGCTTTATTCTCAAACAGTTGAAGTCGGGCCATATGAATTGTTTTCCTATTTATTTCTATCAAGCAGTATGTTTTTGTAAGTTTATTTGATTCAGTCTATGTAATTTTAAATCTACGTTTTGTTTTTTTTACACTTTTTATTTGGATTCAATTACTTTTGCTTATTGGTACATTTTGAGGTCTGTATTGGATATGACCAAAATATTTTAAGCAATTTTATATTTAAAAAATTTTCACACAAACTCTTTTTTTTTTTTATTTATTTCGTTGCCATCTAATTTTTTTTTTTTTTTAGATTTATTTATTTCCTATTAAACATTTGCTTGTATTGCCAAACATTCATTTTAGTATACTTATTTTTGTTATACTCATCTTATGAAAGTGTTTCTTGTTAATGACTCAATACTCTGTACCATAAGTGTAATTTGAGTTCCATCAACTGCAGAAAATTTCCAATTTTCTTCTCCTGGAAAATGAGATTCTCTGCTTTAAATTGTTATCAGATGGATCCAATCCCAACCCTTTTCATGAATTTGCTGTTGCGTATTTAATGGCTCCGTCGACAAACAATTCAAGGCAAGAAGTGGCGGTTTGTCAAACCGAATCAAATTCTCATTTTTGATTTGATTTCTTGAATTAATAACTGGGTTGCAGTTTGAAATTTTGAATTCGGCCTGTGGTTTGAGGGTCAGTTAATCAAATTAAATCAGTACCGTTAAATATAATATACGTATATTATATAAGCTTTTAAAGGAAAAATTGAAAGAGAATTTCATATCCTATCCCTCTGAAATAGATTGTGGGAGGACCTTATTAATGAGGGTTTCTATGAACATTTTTTTCAATATATATATTATTATTATTATTATTGCAATTTTGAATTTAATGTTAACAATTTTGGTATAGCCTTCCATCGTAACGTACTGCAATTCATATTTATCTAACATTATTGAATTAGTAAAATAAAAATTTTAGTAATCATTTAACATAAAACTGTCGAACCAATCTGAAATTAGTGTTCCAGTTGGATTTGCTTTCCTTAGTCGAAAATTCGCAACGGTTTCAAGTTCTTTTAAATTGACAGACTTGCTATTTAATTTAAGCTTCAATTTAGATTTTGAAACTAAACCGAATAATGGCACTCAGGCGTGTTTTGAATGAAGATTTGGTGAAAAAAAGAAAAGAAAAGAAAATGATAGAGAAAATAGATGAGAAAAGAGAATTATAAACTCCTAAAGTCATGATTTTACGTAAATAAATTAAAAAAAATAAAAAGTATTTATCAATAAAATCGAAGAGTAAATCCCGGCAAAGCAATGGCCCAACACAATCTAACGGATGCGAGAATTAGGCAGAGGAGGACATTCACCACAACGGAGCAAACAGAATACCTTCTTTACACACACAAATCCCATTGTACCTCTGAAAACTAAGATTTACATTCATACCACTTCCAGACATTTTTAAGGTCCAATATTAACACAAACTCAACATCTATGCTTTCAAGTCTTGACAGCTTTTTTACAAACAGAACCAGATAGCACAAAGCCACTTCACTCTCAGACAGCACCTAAAGCCGCAGGAGCTGCAGCAGCTGGCTGCTTAGAAGAGGCGGCAACTGGTGGTGGTGGTGGCCCAGTTTTGGTGTCTTTCTTGGTTTCTGACGCCGATGGTGGTGTAAGGTTCATGTGGGGCGGTGGGTTGTGTTTGAGCTTCACAAGTAGATGACGCATCCTTGATAGATCAGTTGGCTTACCAGGCTTGGGGCCCTGGATCACAACAATGGAAGGCTGCTTTTCTTTCTCCTTCTTCCCCCTCTTCTGTATAGTTGGCACTTCTTTGGGGATGAGCTCTGCAATTGCTTTCCAGTAGTTCTTATTAGCTTCCACGTGGAACTTCTCCTGTCTTTCCAGAAATAGCTGCAATATAGATTCAAGTCAGGGAAGTAAAGGCGAGGCAGCATTGGTTCACAGTTCTAGCGTCAGATTAGTGCTATGTTCCAAAATTTGAAAATCGTTGGGGATATCAAAATTTAAAATCCAATGCAAATATTCTCTCTCTGATAATAGGCAAAAATAAGCTTTGCACTGGTGGTAGTTTGGAGTTAGTGTAACAGTAGGTTGACCGGGCAACAAAATCCATTCCAAGCACGCACCCATATTCTGAATTTCATGTTCTCTAAATGTTCAAAATGACCATATAAATCCACCTGACACTTTTAGCGTCTACATTTCCCCGATAACAAGGGGTCTCAGGGGTAAAAAGTCGTTAATTTCTCTAAAGGCAATGAGTAACACAATCATAAACCCCAAAAATATCCTGCCTAAGTACAATGCCCCAATAAATAAGGATGATGCATCATAACAATTTGCAGTTGTGTGGCTATTGTTAAGCAAACTTCTGAAAGAAAGACAATCCACCTTACAGACTCCCATTAGTCCTAAACTTGTATCCACCTCTTCAAAGTTCAATTCTCACAAACACTAGCCAACTTCTTATGAACTCTAAAGAGAATTCACTGACATAGATAGCCCATCAATTAATAAGAAATATCTCTGCTTTTACCATCCGCACAAACTAATTTTTTAAAACTCTCCTTTCCATGGTATAGTCACAATTCAACAGCAAGCATTACTCAATTTGATTTGATTTGCTTGCACATGCAAGTTTGCAAAATCTTCAAGAAGTGTGCTTAACAACATGGAATCCATAACTTATAATTAAGAACTAGAGGTCACTGTACTAGATGGCTTCATTTCCAAACCAGAGGCCATCTAGTGCTCCCACAGAAAAAAAAAAAAAAAGTTATGCAGAAAAAACTAGAAATTCTAGCACTGCAATTCAATTCCCCAAGAGTCCAAGACAAGCATATCTAGGCAAAATAGGTGCTCAATCCCAAAACATCATGAACAAACTAACAATTGGAACGAACAATCAAACTAGAATGCTGAAACCAAAAAGGGTAATTTGCTGCCCTCGGGCATTACCTTCTCCTTTTCCCTGTTGGCAGCTTTGTTGGTCTCCCGTGCAAGCTTCTGCCTCATGTAGAACTCAGCTTTGTATTCATCAGCCTCCTCAATTATTTCTCTCAACATTTCTTTCTCCCTCTTCTCCTTCTCCTCTAATCGGATCGCATTCTGTCTGCACATAAGCACAATCACAACACAAACCCACATCCAATTCTCAGATATACATGCACACATATCAATATTTACGTAAAAGTAAAGTATCTCAAATTGAACATGTATACAAGAACTGTATCTCATAGCAATTTTTATATATGTACAGACTAACTACAATTAATTGAACCAAAAAAAAAAAAAAAAGTTATCAGACACTACAAGGAAAGTTTGGATGGAAAATTAAACAATCATGAGAGAAACATGGATAGACATATATACATACACATGCAATTGAGTTCAAAATCACATCAGACACCATAAAAATAAACAATCGGAGCAAAAAAATGATTCATAATAGTGTGCTTTAAGCATAATTATTCCCCCAAAAAAATCAAACAGTACATTCTTCACGATGGAAACGCAAATTTGCCGAAAGCTTCAGTGTAAATCGTTATGGTAATCACGAAGCATATCAACTTATACATCTGTCTATGTATGTATAATTGTATATATAGCTGTGGACAAGTAAAAAGCACCTGCGCCACTCCCTCAGTGCGAGCCCCTCCTCCCGCTCCATCTCCGCAGGTGGAGGCAGAATTGGTCCGTCCGGTGCCACGAAACTACCGTTTCTATTCCACTCCGGCGAGAGAACATCGTCTGCGGCTGCACCGTCTTCTTCGGCCGGTTCCTTCACCGACTCGCCGTCCGCAAAGTTGGAGAACGAGTCAAAACTCTGTGGAGGCAAACCCACATATTCCTCGTCGAAAGTCCGATCACCAGAAGAAGAGCCGGCGAACGATGACATATCTCTCCAACTACAACCCCTCTCACCCCACGCCCTCTCTCTCTCTCTCTCTCTCTGTCCCTGCGAAAGTTTCTTCGAATGTGCCCGTAAGAAATCGATCAGAGTAAGGAAGAGAGGGATGGTTACAAGTGAACGGAAGCACTACAATAAACAACGTGGCGTCACTTTATTGGATAAATTAAGAGGAGAGAGGTGATGAGGGCACAACGGTAACTTTAAAAATTTAGTTGAACGAATAATTTATTGACACGTGGTCTGTCGCACGCGCTGATGTCCGACTTGGGTTAACAGCCGCCACTTTAGCTCAAAGTGTCCACAACAGTTTTGAATCTTTCTTTATAATTAATATATTTGATTACAGTGCAAAGTCAATAGTACATTAGGATCGTTTCAAATAAAAAATTTGACAAGAAGTATGATAAAATATAATTAATTTAATATAAATATAATATGTGTTAAAATTTAAGTAAAAAATATAAAAAATAATTAAAATTTGATAAAATTTAGTGTATTTTAGTTATCCAAACAGGATCTTAAAAAAGAGGAGAATAAATTATATCCATATCTCTACAATATTTAAGGAATTATATTTATATATTTTAATATTTAAAAGTTGTATTTATTTTTTTATTTCAAAATTTACTAACATTAATTTCTTTTTATTAAATCGACTATTAAAATTTAATAAAAGTATCAAAATATCAAAATTTTAACTATTTTTTATTTTATCTCTATTCTCACAACTTCATTAATTTTTTTAACAAAAATTTTCAAAAATTTAATATTTTTACTTATTTCTGATTTATTTTTAGGAATTTATGTAAAATAATTAAAAAAAATGAGAGTAAGATGCAAAATGGAAAAAGAAATTTAAAAGTTTAATTGCTTTGACAATTGCTATTAAATTTGAAAGGTTGATTTAAACGAATGAGGTCATTTCAAAATTAGAAAGTAAATATAATTTTTAAATATTAAATAATGTAAATGTAATTACTTGAATATTAAGGAGAGGTAGGTGTTATTTATTAAATCAGAAAAGAAAATAAATTTTAGTTACAACAAAAAGAACAGACAAAAAAAAAAAAAATTGCATAAATTTAGGGGTTAATTGCTTCTAGATAGTCACGATTTAATTATTGAATTAAAAGAAGGATTGTTTCTAAATTATCACGATTATTTAATTGAATCCTCCAATTACTTAAACGAAAAGACTCATTTGTGGTTGAATTTTGATGCGAAATGTAATAGTAAAAATATTATACATTGCTTATTATTTAATTATATTCTAATAAAATACCTTAATTTATGGTTACGATATATATGTTTATTTAATTATTAAATAATATTTGTATAATTTTTTATTTAAATTAAAATTGTTTTATTTTATTTTTAAAATTGTTAGATATATTATTTATATTCATATAAAAACTACAATGATTATCCTTAACATTAATGAAAATATATAAAGTTCCCATAATTTTTTAAATTATATCAAATTTGTTAGTTACAAAAAGTATAAAATGACTATTTTGCCCATCAAATGTAGGAATGACAATTTCAACTTGCTCTAACATGTACTCGTTCGGCTCCTATTCAATAAGGACAATTACTTTTAAATTTTAAGAATAATGGGGTAGGTAGGGGTATAAAATAAAATAACCATAAAGTACGATTGTGGAGATAGTAAATATAGTGTACCTGACAGGTATTATTCAAACATATCGTGATTACTCTAATTATAAGGTACCCAATGGATATTACCTGATTATTGCCTAAATTTTCCACCCTAATTACCCATTTATTGGATATCAAATGAGTATTACCTGATTACTTGTCTAAATTACTTAATTATTAGTTTAAATTATTGAATACTCAAGTTTATGTAAATAATACTATCAGTTTGGGTACTAAATTGTATATATTGTGGCCAAATAGTGGAATCAATTTAATTATTATTAAATAACTCAAAATTTTAATATCAAATAATTTATTTTAGACTTAGGATTTGATTTTCAAAATAACGAATAGGCACAAATTCTTTTTTATTTTATTTTCAAAATAACGAATAGGCACAAATTCTTTTTTATTTTTTCACTTAATTATAATAGAGGTGTAAGATAACATCATATATAAGATTTTTTTTTTTAAATTTTATGTTTATACAAGTAATATAATAAATCTTACCAAGTAAAAAATATTTAAATACTCTTATTTAAAGATAATTTTTGTACATATAAAATTATTTATAAAGTTATTATATTTAACGAATTTTTCAATCTTTTTTTTATTTAATCACATCATATTTGAAGATTATGGATGCCCAATTATTTGATAGCTATTTGATTACCTAATGCGTTAAAGGATGGTAACTACTTAAAAATACTCATCGTGTACTTGCTTAGTTCGGGAATTATTTTGACCCAACAAATTCGAGAATGGTACATGCAATATTGATCCGATCTAATCCGTTTCCATACCTAATTAACTGCCTTACTTGGAAAGTTAAAACTAAATTTTCTTTAAAATTTTCAATTTTCAAATCATTTATTTATTTTTTTAAATTCCTAACTGCAGAAATTCTTTTTAAAATTTTTAATTTGTTTAAAATTCTTAACTTAACTGACTTGCATATTAAAAAAATTAATTTAAATAAGCAATTAATTAATTATTAATTATTTAACTAAACATATCTCTCAAATACTTAATCGTTAATAAATTTTTAATTCAATTAAAAAATCATACTTTCATTTTCTGTGAGTATATATATATATGCGCTGGTACATGTAAACCTATATACAAATGTTTATATATATATATATTCACAGCCCCACCACCTCCGCCGCCACTCAAAAGGAAGAAGAGTACGCTGAGGAGAAGAAGCAGGTCGCCATGAAATGAACCCACCGTTTTCGACGCCAAACGGCTCATCGGGTGGCGATTGTTTGGCCTTTCTGTCTGGAGCGACATGAGCACTCTGCCCTTCGAAGGGAAGAAAAGCAATTCTCCGCGGAGGAGTATGGTGCTTGCGAAGTCAGACAGACTCTTCCATTAACATTGTCTCTCTAACACTAACAAACCCAATTGCATTAACATTCTCTTTCTAACACAAACAAACCCGATTTTGCTTTCGATGGAGGAAATGAGTACTGAGGCCTTAGAACCCATTTTTTTTTTTGGTTTGCTTTGTGCAAGAATTGATTTATTCTGGCCTTCACTAGCTCAAAAATTAATTGATTTTGGGTTTAATTTATTTGACAACTAGAAGTGCCCTACGTGTAATTTTTTAATTAAAATAAAATTATAAAACATTAACAAAAATGATTTAAATAGTACATAATAAATAGTTATAGATACTTAAGCGAGTATTTAAAGAAAATTGTTAAATTTTAATTTAACGATTCAAATATATTTATAGATTTTTAAAATAAACATAATTTGATTTGATTTTTAAATAAATTACCTAATATGTTCAACAAATTTTAAAATATTTGAAAGTAAATAGATATAAATACACATTATGAACCTTATGCCGTTAATCTAAGTGGTTGTTTCTGCCCATTGGTATCTCATTTTAATTTCAATAATATGCTGACTTTGTCTTCCCTTTACTGTTAACTCTGCTCTAAAAATTGTCGTTGCCCTGGATTTGACCTTATTTTCCGTAGACCAAGCATTTGGGGAAATATCATGTAATTGAAGTATTGTTTTCTTTGAGAGGACTAGGCAAGTAGTTAGAGAAAACTGGTGGCATTGCAATGTTTGGACTGCCGTAACAAAATACTCTCTTGGAGAAACCTTGACAAAGCCTATAGTCTTTGTTGATTCAATGGAGACCTCAAATTTTGAGATTTTAAATTCTAAAGCTGTTCCATTACGACTTAAGAATCAAGATTTCGAGTCCTGAAATTAATTTTTCTGCTTGTAGAGAGAGAACTATTTATATCTGACCTTCTCAAGATGTCGTAATACGTGTCTTGTACACTGGATTCTTCTTATTCTATTCTTTATGCATATCAAAAAGAAAAGTAAAAAACACAAGGTTGTGCTTATTGAATTCTAAGTTCTAACATCAATACATCACTGATATGCTATTCAAGTATCATACTGATTATACAAAAATCTACACACACTGCCTCAACATCGCCACAATAAACTTTAAGTCCATATAAGCATACCCGGTAATAATGAGGAAGAAATGCCTCACCCAGTCCTGTCCTGTCCTGTCCTGCTGTGCATAACCTTCAAAAAGATCAGCTGATTGAAAAGCAGATTTGTAGCCTTATAACTGATTTTAAGATGTGATTTTCAGTTAATTTGGCGCCAAAGGAAAGCCAAAACTGGAAAGAAGTTTCTGCAGAGTTCTTCGACCCCATTGAAGGTCATTTTCCAGGACATCATTCTCAAATGACTTTGATGAGTTTGGCTGGTCTTGTTCCCTGGGTAAGTTCAGGTCTTCTGCTTGTTCATTCCTTTGCTCTTCTTCCTGATCAAGCATCATTTCAGTTGTGTTCTCGGGATTTGACGAGTCATTGTTGCACTCTTTCCTCAAATCTAGCTGGATTATTAGGTAAGTAGTACGTGCAAGAAAATCAAAAATATTTCAACTAGAATATAATCACGAAAAAAGAGTAACTAAACGTTTCATGACTTGGGTAATTGATATTCTTTGGTGGTGCATACAGGTAATACGATATAATTTATTGAATATTATCCGAGTGAATAACGTTCATTAGGCGCGACTACATAAATGAAGAATTAGTTATTTCTTCTCAATGGTAAATTCAAGTTTGTGAATTTAGATTTAAGAAAGAACTGAGCTAAGGTTCATCTCAGCAAAAATCATCCCCAACCACATGAGGGCTTATACTGAGCAATGATAGAAATGTCAATTTAAATTCCTCAAGGAACTGTGAGTTTCAGTTCATGCCAAAGAACACCTAGATGTCAATCTTATTTACACCAAACATGCATTTCAAGAAGACAAGTGTTGTGCGGAATCTAGATCAACTCTAACAACAGCAAATATATGCAAATAAACGATGAGAAAAACAAACTCAAAAACACAAGATTTATGTACGTCCACGGTTACGATGTATCAGGTTTGCTATTATCAATCTCCACCAACAGAGAAAATATTACAAGAACAAAAGAAATTCAAATAACCTTGAAGAAACCTTTAGAGAAAACCTCCTTTAGAGAAAACCTGCTCACCTTGTTGTTCGTTTCTCTCTCTCAAAAATCCTAGAAACCCTAATCTCAATGTGTATATCACATCCCTATATATAAAAAATTATCAACCGTCAGACTAACTATGCAACAACCTTGTTAATTCTGGAAACGCGGCGCTTGCTGGGACGAGCTTCCCAATGAGCATTCTTGTAACCTTACGATGTCTCTGTTACTCTTAGCGACATTCAGCGACCTTTTCAGCCAACGAGTGATCCATGAAATTTTGCTAAAGCCAGAGTCACAACTCTAAACAATAAGAACCCAATCCTTGAACAATTCTTATTTGGTATCTCCTGTAGTCAATGGGCCCGACTTGATGAAAATAGTGGAGGGGTAGGTAATGGTGGTTGGCAGTGGTCACTATTTACATGTTTATTTTATCTCACTTATTCCACAAGAGAATAAAAATGTGAAAATAGTCATTCCTTCCAACGAGAAAGGGAATGGTCAATCCTACATTACGTTGGAATAGGTATTACTTTGACATTTTCACTTCACTTTATCGTACCAAATAAAGGAATAAAAATTAAACATTGGAATAAACATTCTATTCTAGCACAATCTATTGTATCAAAAGTGGCCTTGAAAGTTTCAGTTCATGCCAAATCACACCTAGAAGTCAAACTTAGATGGACTTCAAGAAGAAAAGAACCCAGTACTAGAACAGCTCCTTTTCCTTTGGAATCTCCTAAGCTTTTGACTTGACGGAAATGAAGAGTACACAGAGTTGATAGAAGACAAGAAAAACAGAAAAGAACCGTTGGTACAAATTACGCATTTACCTCTGGCATTTTGTGCTGCTTAGCTTCGTCAACTCCAATCGGGCCACTAACAACATCATTTTTATTAGCTTTGGATGGGGATGTTTCTCCCAAATCCACAGATGTCAATGGAGTCAAACCCGGTACTAAAACAGGATCACCTTCAAAGGAAACTAGCTTTGCCTCTTCTTCTTTACTCGCCAAACTATTGTGAGTCATGGCACTGCCATTATTTCCTAGAGTGTTCTCATCGACAGCCACATTCTTGTTTGAAACATTTAAAAGTTCTTCTTTAGCATCTACGGCCATATTCTCGTTTGAAACATTTACAAGTTCTTCTTTAGCAGAACCAATACTTGTACCCAAACCCTTCTCATTCATATGCATCTGTGGTTTTTCAATAGGATCACTGATATTTTCTGCAACCATGGAAGCAGATTCTGCAGGGGCTGATTCCCCATCAACATCACCTATCGGAGCTCCTCTTGGTTGAATCGAGTTTGCGGCAATGGTCAACATTTGAGGAGTTGGTTCTTCCTCAATGATCATCTGAAGTTCAGCATTGTCCCAATCTTCAGAAACCAAGATTGTGTTCTCTGTTTCCCATGTTTGAAGAATCCGATCAGGGCCTGGCTGCCACAAGACCTTCCCGGTGGTTCCTTTCAGTATGAACTTGAATTGGATCAACTTCCCAATAGGTAAATCCTGTGCAAAACGTATTAACCTATCACTACGGGTTGCTAAACATACCAGAACAACTCAAAAACCAAATCAATCCAACCACTTTGAGCAAGTTCTAATAGAGTTTCGGTTCAGTTTTGAATCTTAAAAATATCAATCCAATTTTTATCAGTTAAGTTCTAGGACAGCTTATTTTAATAACCGAACAAACTAACCTCACCCAACCCAATTCTGTGCTTACTTTCCTCCACAAAATCTATAAGATTTGAACTGATAAAAAGGGGCCAGACTAGCTCAATTCTATGTGATGATCGGTTTGGTTCTAGGCCTAGGATGAACCTGAATTGAACCGACCAATGCAAACCCCTACCTGTCCACATTCTTGAGTTCAATACATAAATTTTTCATCACAGCTTGGCTGACCCAGGCTTTAGCACAGGTATCCTTGCCCAAAAAATTTTTTTTTAGTTCAAGAAATGTTATTTTTTAAAATTTAGCTCCCTCTATGTTTTTGTGACGCAGCCCTATTTACCTTTAACTCAGCCTAAAATTTTATAATTCAGCTCACTTTATTTTAAAGTTTTTGTTCGGTCCAGGCGAACCCAAAATCTTGGGTCTGCCCTGGCAGTGATATTTTCTTCTCACCATCTCTAGAGTCCATAAGTGTCCAGAGGACCAATCCATTGGTATTGCACTTAAAGGGTCCCATGAACCAAGCATTGGATCATCTCCCACTATGAGAAATTGTTCCCCAAATTCACACTGTTTCTGCAACTGGAATTTTACGCGAACAGTTTCTGATGGTTCTGCACAGGAAAAATATTAGATAGAGACCAAATTAAAAAAAAAAAAAACAAAAAAACGTTGGACAACATTTGAAAAGGTTGAGTTGGGTATACCTT
>JAVXUM010000046.1:1758711-1769265 GCA_035590655.1 Pouteria glomerata
TCTTGATGCTTCTTCAATAAAATTTGATTACTTATAAAAAAGGTTTTTCTTTTTTTTTTTTGTTTTCCAACAATTAAGGGTTTGAGTTTTTAATTAGTTGCAATGTCACCCCTCAGAAAGTTGGATAGCTAACTATGAAAATGTAAGGGCAAATTAATCCCTAAAAGAGGAGATTGCAACTAATTAAAAGCTTAGTCCCTTAACTGTCAAACCCAAAAAAAAAAAAAAAAAAGGTTAGGTCCTAAAGTGGGATTTCAAGTAAAGTTTAGGAGGCAAATTGAAATTTAGCCACGGAAAAAAAATCGTAAAAATTTTTTCTTTATTTTTATGTTTATTTATTTATTTATTTTTGTAGAAGTTAATACCACATATATTTTGATAAGTAATCAAAATTTTACAAAAGCATCAAAAAGATGCAAAAAGGATCCGGAGGCCGTATTACAACTCCAAACTATCCACAGAACTCAAGAAAGAAAATAACTCAGGACCTTTTCCCTCCTCTAACTATATAAACAAAACAAAAAACAGCTCTTCACCCTATACAATAGATATTATCTGTAAAGCATCTTCCATTTCTCTACTCCCACACTATCCAAAAAATACAAAATGGGATAAGATCCCACACTCTCCTCCAATGTTTAGTGATCCTAGCACCCCACCAAGCTTCCAAAAACTATTTCACCCCCTTCGGGGTAACTGAGGCTATGTCAAAACGTCAAAAAGACATATTCCAAAGTTCCTTGGCCCACATACAATCCACAAAATAGATGATATATTTGTTTATAAAGCCACTATAGTTGTGACTACAAACTAGTGGTTCACGGTAGTCTAAAGAAAGATATTGGTCTATTATGGAAGATTAAAATCCGGTGAAGAAACAAAAGAACATTATTTATATTTAAATGGGTCAAAACATGATAGTTAACTATATCAAATCAAACCAAACCATGCTTTTTTCCATTAGGTGGGGCCGGCTTTATGGATTTGACGATACCAATCAAATCTGTTTAGGGTCATGTTTTCCGTTAAATCCATGTAGACAAGGTCATGTTTAATAGTTTCTTTCCAACTGCTCTTGGAAAAACATGATAGTTAACCATAAAATAACAAATTGAAGGAAAATGCTAATTGTGGCTGTTGCTACACTAATGCCTAGTAGACTAACTTTTATGAAGTATAATGTGATCATGTAGTTGATTATTTTAGATGCTAACTTGCATTGCTTGGTGACTAATGATGAAGAATGTATTATGTGAAGCAATGCTCGGATACATGGTGAATCTAATTCTTTGGCACCAAAAAACCATACAGTAAAGAATAATTAAATATCCTAAACCATCCTTATGATGCCTCAGTTAAACTATCTTGTTTGACAGTGCAGATTTTATTGTGCCATCACACACTAAGTAGAGGCAACCGTAGTTCAAGCACATGCAACATCATATGAAAGCAGAAAACTAGATGGTTTAACTTCAAAAAAGCCACAAAAAAATTACAAGAGATGAGAATCTTCCAATTCTTTTATTATAATCTGATTCCAGGTTAGCAATTAATCTGATTCCAGGTTAGCAATTACCAACTTCACATATACAGATGTTTTATAGAAAAGCTACCATCTGTTGATTAACCCAGTAACTTAATATTGGGCCTAAGAACTTACTGAATGACCTCGATAGGCTTCCCAAGCAAACTATGAACACAAATGCGGAAGGAAATAAAGGAGAAACAAGGTCCATCAACATTCCTGCAAGCAACACAACACTCTTTCATATTGTCCCAACGAATGCATAATTTGAAGAATAAAGATTCTAGCCAACTAAATGCCAAGTGAAAACTATGTGAAACTAGCATTCCACACTTTCAATCAGTTTAACAATTCATCAAGTATATTACAGAGATCAGTTGAGCAATTCACCAAAGCAAATAGCCCATTCATAAGCGTATAGTATTATGGGGATGCACAGAGGAAACATGAAAAGGGAGAGGAGGGACGTTCTAAACAAAAATTATTTAGGAATTATTTCAAGACAAATGAGCTGAATAATACCAAGATCATTCATGAGATCTGCAATTAAACGCCACATTTTAGCATTGCTGTCCAGATTTGAACCCTGAAAGAGAAAACAAACAAAAAGTGTGTCCTTTCTAGATCAGTAAAGAATCAAGCATTAATATATTCTCATGGTCTGATCGATTAAACCATTAAATAGAATTTAAAAATTAACAGCCCTCCATTCTAGAGAAAAATAACTAGGTCATAATAATTATAAACAAACAACCAAATTACAGTTTCTTCCAGAAAAAATATGTTCCATTTCAAATCAGAACACATCTCATCTAGATTGGCATCATGGAAACATAGGTAGACCATATTTACCAAGTACCCTACACAAGGATGTGGCATTTTGCAATTTTGTTAGCCGTCACAGAACATTTTGCAATTTTGCAGTGGCATGGGTGTAAATGCCTAACTGAAATCTCGTCACAGGTGAAGAATAAAGTGTAGAAGTAAAAAACGTGAAAGGGAGGGATGGGACTTATATCAAAGAATGCATTTTGTCAATCATCATGAAATTTCCAAAAGGGGTGCACACAGTTCAATCCTCCCAGTTGCCACATAAATCTCACTCCAGAGGCGAATAAATATGGAGAAGGATGAACTATGGCACAGCACACATATGGCCCACGATGAATTCAAGGCAATTATAAAAGTGCAGGACAACAGACCTGATAGAATGTAAAGAAGATCCCTCCGAGCATTCCAGATAAATCCCTCAAAAACCACTGCAACAATTTCAATATGCAGACGTAATTGTCACTTTCTATACAAAATGAAAGCATTCAAAGGAAAATTCAAAATATGCACAAGCAGGCACGCATAGACTGTCTAACTTTTCACAATTTAGCTATTGTAAAAGTCCTCCACAATGCTGATCTTTGATTATATCAAAACAGTCAAAACCAACATTTACCATTAGTACATACACATCCAAATATATAAATGTTTAGCATATCTTTAGAGACTTATTGACAATGAAATTATTGGAACGTGTAAATCCATTAATTAGAAACAAAGTCATAGAGCATTTTCTTGAAGAAACAAACCCATGTAAAGAGCAATAATTATAGAAATGAAACCACTTTAAGAAATGCAATAACTCAGTTAAAAAAGTGCTGGTACCAATGCTTGCACAGCACATAATAATGCTTACTCTTTTGCTCATCTATCTCATAGGCCATTTTGTTGACAACAGAAGAATTCCCTTGAAGATCTCAAGTGTCATAATTTGCGAAGAAAAAAAAATCAGATTCAATGTAAGAACTTCGAAGTCAGTAAATCATAAAACTGATGTCTAGCTGCAAAAACGATGAAAAATTGGGAAAACTTGAAAAGGACTACTCACTGGGAACAGTTTATAGTAGTAATCTCCTATAGTCGACATGCTGTTCCAGGCTACGAGAGACCCTAGTCCAAGTATCCAACAAACAAACATTGCACTATACTTTCCCTGCAAAATCAAAAGCAAGAACACAAATCAAAGTTCTTATAATAAGATGTAACCCTTTTGGGGGTAAATCAATGAAATTAACAAAGTTTAGAGATGTAAACCTCAAGCCTAATGAGAGATTCTGCATCACCAACAGCCATGACTTTTTCCCTCTATGAATACTACTGTTTAATATGACTTTATTGCAAATATCTCCCCTGGTCTATAAATTTAAGATGGCAATTGCAATGTGTTATTTTCCTAGAAGAAAAAAAAATTATTGATTGGAAGAAAAAAACAAAACTGGAATAACACACCCCAAAAACAAAAAAAAAAAAGAAAAAAGAAAAAAAATTATCCTTTTCTAACTTAGATATTAGTTCCTTTTCGTAAGAATACTACATGGAATTCCCCCAAAAAACAATGTCCTATTCTAACTCGATATTAGTTCCTTGTAGAAATGATTACCGGATACAAGAACAATCATGCATGAAAAGGAATACTGGAATCATAAACTGAATCAAATCTTGAAGAATACCGAAGGAGGAGGACCCATTTACGAAACTCTTTTGAGTTTCTCAATGAGTCAAATGACCTATACTACTCATTGGAGATTAGTACAATACAGCGCTGGAGTGAATAGGAATCCTATGTAAGGTCAACCAGCTTCACTCGGGCAAGTGTTAAACTTCATACCACAAAAAAAAAAAAAAAATCAATTTCTAAAACTCGTTGAATTGTACATAAGCTACCTTGACTTTTCCTGCTAATACTTAAAATAAAGACGCCTTACCACTTTCGTGATGCTTGTCAACCATCCACTACATCCATTTCCTAACAAAAAACATAAAACAGAAATATAACCTGTACTCATATAACAAATTCCAAAAATAAAATTGAAATCGTTAGCTAGGTGCTAATTTAGAATAATACAAATAGGACTCGAATCATCATGGTGAACATACAAAAATAAGGACTACTACATTAATACTCAGTTTGAATGCCAATTAACTTTTTCTTCCAATACATTAAAGCCTGTCATTTTAATTTATTTTATTTTTTGGTAAATAAACAAAGCCTATTTATTATTTAAGCCGCTAAAATGGTGTTCCATCACCACTTCATAAAGATATTCTGCTCTTCCTATGCCATTAACCAACAATAATTGCTGATGACTTTTTGTTGTTGGAAAATTGTCTAAGCAAAAGTAGCTAAGTGGCTTGGCAACGGTCCTTGCCTGTTCTTTTCTTTTCTTTTACTTCTCTTTTCTTGTCTTTTTTTTTTTTTCTAAACTGAGAAATCTCTGCCCATTATATCAAAAGATGTTTGCAAATATATATGTAAAATATGTGCAAGATAACAAGACATACAGTGGCATATGGACACAAAGTATCTACTTTTTGTCTAAGTTAAAAGATAAAAATAAATCGTGTAGAAAATAACTTTACAGTGATTGAGCAAGAGAAGAAAACCTCTGCATTCTAACATGTGACTAACTGGACACAAAGTATCCATTTGAGGCACAATTTTCATGGACTTGCAGTTTGAAATGTAATAGAATAGCTGCATGCTTTGCCATTTGTATAGTTTACTGCTCCTTGATCAGAACATTCCTATGCCCACATGTGCACATGAAGGTACCAAAATACAACTGCTTCATCACATGACAGTAACTAAAATCAATTCATTAACCCAAAAGTTCAATCCATACAATAAAAATATGCTATCTCACAGTCCTACTGAGACAAGATATGTAATAAAAATTTAATTAAAAAAAAACCAAACTACATAAGAAAAATTGCTTTCCTTTTAGTTTACGTCTGTTTATCAATAGTGAGCAAATAACAGAACAATTGCCCGATAATTGCTTATAATGACTAGAGTGTTCCTGGTTTGGGAGTCGGGACTGACAATAAATTAAATGAATGCGTAAATACATAAAAATATCTGAAAATGTCAAATTTTTTTGTTCCAGTAAAATTCTGAAATCATTGCCAAATTTTGCTATCCAACTTTTATTAAGCAGAAAAAACCCAATTACATCATGTATTGATCAATGGTAAGTAAAACTGTAAGATAATTTCTTAAAAGTTATAATGAAGGACTGCATCTGATTCAAAAAAATTAATATCTACTGGTAAAATTCTCAAATCATTGCCAAAATTTTATTCCCAACTTTCATTAAGCAATATAAAATAAACCCAAATACGTAACGTGCTTATTAATGGGAAGCAAGCATTATACATAGATACAATTGCATCAGAATTGCTTATGATGAATGATGATCCTAAATCAGCAGTCGACAAAAGATGACATTAAGATGAATGTGAATACAGATTATCTCATAACCCATCGATTCTTAATTTTTCTTGAATACTCATTCCGTAAAATAAACCAAATTCAGGCTAGTTAAAAATAAAATATTCAATTAAATATCTCAAAGCCCCAAATCTTTACGCTTCTTGAGCATTCTTTCGATATAACGAACGGGGTTCAAACTGAGAAGACACAATGCTCGAGAACAAGCTACTTACAATCATAAGCGACATTGTCAATCACAGACGACGAAACCCCCTAATCCCGGACGAGGAAAGAGGGAAGGAGTTGCAACTTACTTGATTTACGATGACGACATCAACAGCGATGGACGCGAACTCGACAGCGGTGGCGATGACGACTTTGGCTAGGATGAGGTAACTGAGAGAGAACTTTGTTGACAACGGTGACACAAGGGAACAGAGAGGGAGGGAGGGGGGAGAGAGAGAGAGAAGAGTGAGAGAAGAATGAGCAAGAGGGTTAGGTCAAGGTGCGCACACAAGGGAAGAGAAGAAGAAGAATTGGAATTTTAGAAAGATTTTGACGTCTGTTTAATGGCAGTTGACAATTTTTTTTAGCGGTCGTCATTTATCCCATTCATGACCGCTTCCAGGCAGCCGCCCGTTTGTGGGGTCTTATTTACCTAGTTTTTTAGTAATGTAGGCTAAAAAAACTAAACCTCTATTTATTAAACGACATAAACAAACATAAACATTTTACATTGTTGACAATGACCCAGGAAAAATTTATAAATTTCAACTTAGTAGTAAGAGGCTATTTGTAGCAAACAAAAAAGTGTAACTTTTGATAATTTTTTATATTTTTTGATTAGTTATAATTTTTGGTGTGTTTAGTAAATGAAAATATAATTTTTAGTAATTTTTTGTAACTTTTAGATGTTTGGTATAATTATTGGTGTAATAGAGCAGAAGAGTAACAATTTTTGTCTGTTTGGTAAAATTTTTTACTGTAACAAAGCAAAAAAATAAGAAAAAGTAGAACGCGCTGTAATAATAATTTATGATAACAAAATAAAAAATTAAAAAAATTAAAATTTTATGAAACATCTAATTATTATAACAACTTAATTTTTAATATTTTTAATATTTTATCCTACCACCAAACGGACTCTGAACCTTCATTTGGAATTACTTTTCAATTATTTGTGACGGACGATACACTCGAAAGCAAATTTGGATAAGGGTTGAACTATAAAATCGACGTTAAGTGGGGTCCACATTTTATTGGCCGTATCGAACTGTCTAGCTCTTCGTCCCACCTTCCCCGAAACCCCGAAAGAGGCATACAATCAAGCTATGAAATTGTTAGATACCAAATTGGCTGTACAAAAATTGGTTTTGTATGCCTAACATTTCATTTGGCGATGAAGAAATATAGGCCTATAATGTGTATACATATATATTTACATTTATATATACAAAAATTGTTTAAATTTTTTATAAGTATAGTAGAAATTTTTAATAATTTTTACTTAATTGGTAAAAAAAATTGGAAAATTTTTAAGAATTTTTATGAACTTTTTGATTGTTTGATAAAAAATTTAAAAAATTTTTTAAAAATTTTTTATAATTTTTGAAATATTGTCAAATGCCCCTCTTTTTCTCTCTCCCTTTTTTTTTTTTTCCCTCACTTCCAAATGCAACGTTAAGGGCGCCATTAGTTATAGGTTAACTAAAAATTTAAAGGGTAACGACTATGAGAGTAATTAATTTTTAATTTTTTTTTCTTTTCAATTTAGCTTCACTCTCTAATAAGATTGTTAACATTTAATTCTAGAGGAAAGATAAATGTTCAACTATTTTATTAAATTTTTATAAATTATATATAATAAACATAATTAAAGAGAAGAAAAGTATTATAAGTACCCCTTTAACCCTATAGCAAAAACACATGACACGATCAGGAATTAACAATATAAGGCTATGTTTTGCATACAATTTATCATAATTAATGTAAATGTTTCATAATTTATAATTTTAAATTTTAAATATACATAAATATTGGTCCACTTTGTTAAATTTGTTTCTACTATTAATTCCACAAATATTTTGGATCCCTAGCGCATGTGTCTAATTTTGTTCATGATCCTCATTAAGGCTTAGTTTGAAAAGATAAAAATAAATAAATAAATAAATTGGCTTTTTTAGCATTCATTAATCATATTTAAAAATTTGAAACCTTAATTTTACATGTCATGCATGACGTCAATGGAAGAAAAGATAATAAACAAATGATTTAAAGAAAAGAAAGTAATAGCTGTTTTACTAAAAAAAAATCTGCCAAAATTGTAATGAAAATTGTGTGATTTTTTGTACCCGTAATGTTGTAACTAAAAAATATAAGTGATAAACTCACAATTATGGCAAATTATTTTAACTAATATTTCTTGAAAAAATTTCAAACAATATCACATTACTTTGATGGTGTGTTTGGATTGCATATTTCTTGTGAGTGAAAATTAAAAAAATTAAAAAATTCAAATTAAATTTTATTTGATTATAAGTGTGTATTGTATATATATATATATAACATGATGTGAAAAAATATGAAATTTGATAAGTTACAAAAAGTAAGTTACTCGTAAATAATTATATTTCTTTCACTTTTTAACTTATAAAAAAAAATTTCTTTGATATATTTTGTTTTTCTTTAGTTTTTGCTTAATTTAAATATGTCACTAAGAAAAGAACTTTATACACTAAGAAAAGTACCTTAAACATAAAGGAAGATGAGAGATGAGCTCCCAGTTCTCATAAATATTCCAAATAATGCATGCCAAACAATAAAACTTATCTCGTTTTTCACCAAACTTAGACAATTCCTTTTAATTTCGTGCCCGCAATCTTTCTTGATATACTTAATAAATTAACAAGCAAGTTGGAGCAAACAAGAAGTCCACCTAATTTTAAGAGTAAATATTGATTTGCAATAATTAACTCAAATTATTATTAAACGAATTAGTATCACATATACATACAGCTTCCTTTTAATTAATTCATTGCATCACTTAATTAACATAATAATATGATTAATGTTGCACCCAATATTTTTCTTTTCGATTAATTAACCATTATTCTTGTATATATAAATGTTTTAAATAAGCAAATTCTAATAAAAACATAACATCATTGGCTTCTCAGTAAAATCATAATATCATTGACTTTTTTCTCACTGAATTCTTAAATTTCATATTAATATGATATAATCGTTAATTACATCGATTTTTTTTTTCAATTATCTTTTCCGCATAAATATATCAAATAAGCAATTTCTGGTAAAATCGCAATATTATTGACTTTTTTTTTTTTATTTCTGGATTTCTATACTGTGTTTACCTCTAAAATAAATAAATAAAATAATAATAAATTAATTGTTGCCATTCATTGCCGTTTGCTTGTGAAGTTTATACTACGTAGATTAAGACAAGCCGCCTTTGTTTAGCAACGTGCATGAGAAAAACCTGAAGTTGACTTGAAACATGACAATTAGCCACCTTCAAACAGTGAAGTGGGTGTTTGGCAATTAGCCACCATCGTTTGGCGATAAATTTTGAGCATAAAATAAGTAATTTTTATTTTTTAGTTATTTAGTAAAATATTAGTTTTTATTTTTTTAACTCAATTATAATAATTTGCGAACTCAAAAGCTTTTAAAATTTTACTAAATACGTAAAATTATTAAAAATTATTTAAATTTGTTAAAAATTTTATCAAACAATCAAAAATTAACAAAAATTACTAAAAATTAGTATTTATTTTATCAAATACACTAAAAATTTTAACTATCGACTTTTACAAAAAAATAAAAAATTATTAAAAATTAAATCTCCAAACATCCCCATATATAGGAGTGCAAAAACACAATACAAATAGTTATTTTTGGATGGTAAATGATTTTTCCCGTTAGAAGTTTTGTAAATGGTTAAGAATATGTATATATATATATATATTGCTTCAAAATGACGTGCCATCGGCATTATATGCAATATTTTTATTTAGATTCATATTAACAAAAATGAATATTGGGTTCTTGATTTTAAAAAAAATCAAAAAATCCAAAAAATTAATTTTTATCAATTTTTTCTGAGTATCATTTTTATACTATTTATATATATATAAACTAAGAAAAAACCTTATGTGTTACGCTAAACAGTGTAGAGATATTTGAAAATGTACACAACACATGAATGATGATGAGTGTGTGGAAAGACATCAATAATGGGTATAGAGATCAAGGAAGATGGATGTCAGATGCCTAGCTTTATGGATACAATTGCATGTGAGATTTGTTAGGTCTAAGAAACACATGAATGGAAACGAATGAACCACAATTTCAGAGAGAAATAGTAATAGAGTGAGTGAATCCATCTTCATTTCATTTCTAGAGAGAGAGAGAGAAGAGGCTGGGCGGCTTGCACGCGGAGAAAGAGGCCAGGGTACAACATCTGAGGAATGCGTACTTCCATTGTTTCCCATTTTCCCTGTTCATGCATATAGAAACTAGAAAGAGAGAGGTTTCAGCCTTTCAGTATCAATGAGACAGACTGTTAAATCTCCATGGAATCGATTCAGTGGGATTTCTAAGACAATATCCGACTTACCTTTTTCTTAACATGGCGCCCCTCAATTACCCAAAAAAAAAAAAAAAAACATGGCGCCCCTCTTCTCTCTCTTCATGTCTGTCCATCCACTACCCTTTTATGATTATTTTACCCTTTCTTTGCTTATTT
>JAVXUM010000046.1:1862333-1881814 GCA_035590655.1 Pouteria glomerata
GGCAGATCTTACTTGTGAATGATGAACCTGAGAACTCTGTACCAGATCTAAAGCACAAAAATTCCAAGAATGATCAAAACCCAAATCGAGAAATTAGGCAACGAAAGAGCAATCTTGGTAAGTTTTGAATGCGTCAGCTCACAAACTGAGACTCAAAAGACTCATGAAAAGAAACCCAATTGAGGAAAAAAGAGGAAAACAGGAGTCATGATTGAGGAGTCAGACCAATGAAAGTGGGAAAATTTTGTTCTTTCTTTTCCTAGAGCTTAAAGCAAGAGAGTCAAGACGGAAAGTTGGAGAGAAAACGAAGAGGAAATAAAGAAAATGAGAGAGCATAAAGAAGTGAATCCAAGGCTGCCAGTAGGTTGTACTTGTTTGTAAGAAGAAGAGATACCCAAAAGATAAGAAACACAGCAGCAATTAGCGAAGGAAGAGAGTGAGAGAGTGAGAGAGAGGGAGGTCAAAAGTGTTTGGTTCTGATTGGCTGGGATGGTGCTTGTGCGGGCTGGGGCTGAAGAAAAGTTCCCAAATTATATGAGAGAGAGAGAGAGAGAGAGAGAGAGTGTGTGCGTGTGTGCGCGCTGCCCAATCAAAAGCTAAAATGGACAATCTGTTATTGGGGAAGTAGATGCATGTGTAAGAAGGGTAGTCTTGTAATTCAAAGGAAAGATGGGGAAGTTTGGTGATGGTTTTGTTGACATCTAGCCATGTGGTCCTGTCAATGGCACTCACCAATTTTTGTTGTTTTGTTATAAATATCGTTCAGCCGTTAAACTCTTTTGTGCTTCGATGCTAAAGCATGCCGGCATTATACTTACCTCGCGTATCAAAGGTTGCTGCTCTTGTTAACATTGTATTAATTATTGATTCTTTCACTGTGTTGAGTGACCTTGCTGTAGAAGCATGAGCATCGTTGACACTTCCTGTGCTGATGCTTGGGGCTGCTATCCAACTATCAACTATGGCAAGACTCTCCCTTAGACAGCGGATATGGCCCCCATCGTTTGAGTCTCAGTTCGTACATCTCTTCTACTCTAACACTCCATAATAAAGAAAAAGATACTATATTATTTTAGGTTAAGAGTAAGGTCTAATAACTCTCCGATGGCACCATTCACCCATGAGGGAGCCCAGGTGTCTTATGGCCATCCATTCACTTGTGAAATCATTGAGGATAAATAACTTGGTGTGCGGAAATTCATCAAGACTCACTCGACCAGTCTAGAAGGAGACGTTACCAAATAAAACTGATCAGAAAGTGCTTATTTCGAGCTATGCAAACCTTATAGTTCTACCCATCTAAACAGGGACGCCTCCACTACTTCACTAGGTGTTCTTCCACTAACAACTGGGGTTAAGCCTTCTAAAGTCAACCACCTATTCCGAAGACCACCATCCTGGGTATGCAAAGGCCAACCTGGCAACCTCTTTATGCTAACTCTCCCCATAAATACCTTCCTTCGTTAACCTCCCAAATATTCAAACAACCACTATGGTCGAACATTTATTATAGTGTTCTCTCTCTCTCTCACGTTAAACTGCCCCATAAGTTGTACTTAAGAACACAATATCGACTGGTAGGACTATGTGGCGAGCTTCACCCAGTGCATACCCTCGGATAGTGGTTGCAAGCTTTCTCGTACCAGAAGAGCGTTATGTTCTCTATATATATATATATATATATAAAGTTCCAGATTTGTTTGCTATAAAACTTTTTAAAATCATGCAAGCGAAAAATATGATTGCAAAATGGCATCAGAGCCAAAGGCCAACCAGAAAAATGTGGTCTAGCCTAATGTCGGGATGCGTTTCCTTCAAGGTAGATGGATTGTGGAGTTGATGGGTGACACTGTTAATTTTAGAGCCCCACATTCATTTGTGTCGTCTCACATCACCTGGGCAATGCAGTTCTATGTGTTATATATATAAGCATTAGACATTTGTATGGTGCTTTTTAAATTGTTTTAAAATTGTTAAACTAACTAAATTCAATCATTACATGCCGTACCTCGCAATTACTCAATTCCAGCGACCTTTGCTGCCAATGTACCAACAATGTTTTCAAATAATCAAAATGTCTAACTCAACATCAATTAACATCATTTCTATTTAAAAAAATATATATAATAATTTAGCACTATTTTACATAAAGGGGTGTTTGGTGTGATAAAGAGTGAGATAAAATGAGATAATTTGTGGGTTCGTAATGCGTGCAGTGAGATAAATTTTAAAAATTTTTAGAGATTTTCAGAGTTTTATTTTATCCCAAACACCCCCTTAGTAGATCTTTGAAAAATTTTATAACTTATAATTATTTTATATATATTTTATAAAAGTTTTAATGTATAGTTGGGACAATGAGAGAGAAACGGAAGAAGAAGAAGATTATTCATGATTATTTCTTTGTTTGGGAGAATGAAGGAAAAGACAAAATATATATATATATATATAATTAAAAACACTTTTCAACTTATATTTATTTATGATGAACATTTGTGGAAATAACGAAAAATACCGATAACAAAATAGTGAAAACACAATTAAAAATTTTTAATTATTTTGTTTTATACAAATTACATCCCAAATTAGAGATGAAAGAAACTTAAATTGTGAAGACGAACGAGAACAAATTAATCACCTTCATTTCATTTCCTTTAATTTTGAAAACGAAGTTATCTTTTTGCTTTCTCTCATTCCTTTTAGTTTTCTTCATTCGCCTCATCTATTAAGGGTTTAAAAAAATTAATGAAATTGTGAGTTTAGGAGTTTAGGATCTGTTTAACAAAATTATTAATTATTAATTTTTATTTTCAATTTTTAGTTATTATATTTAGTTTTCATTTTTTATAATAAGAAAATAAAAGTAAAAATTTTAAAACCTCATTTGATAGCAATAATTATTGGATGATAATTATAATGTGAGAAAGATGATCGATGGTGGTGGAAGTGACAATCAATAGTGGCCAGTAGCAGAAGTGTGTGGTAATTAGTAACGATGTCAGTCAAAGATAGCCAAAGGTAGAGATAGTGATTGGTAGGTGACAATAGATTGTGGAGATGGTGACTAGCGACAAAGGTGGCGACTAACTAGTGGTTTAGCCATGATGAGTTATAGTATGTGATGGATACGACAGATGATGATGGTTTTGAATAGAAATGAAAAATAAAAATAAAAATTTAATATATATATATACTTTATACTTAACTTCGAAAAATTAAAAAAAAAATTATTATCAAATGAACTTTTGTGTTTAGATTTAAGAAAAAGAAACAAAAATTAAAAATTAAAAAATTTGTCAGACGGCCTTTAGCTACTAACAAGGGGTTTAAAAGCGGATTTTCCCCCAAAATAAATTACATGCAAGCTCTCTTAAATTCCACCTGTGCGGTTGCCTAGCAAGGAGCTATCCCGTTCGCATCTCTGCAAACAATGGCGAATCCAACCGGCAATGGGTCAGTGAAAGGGTCTATTACTCACGTCATCTTCGACATGGACGGCCTCTTACTGGGTACAGTTGGATCTAATTCTTAGTTCTTGTTGAACTGTCATTAGTTGATTGAACTGACATTCATATGCATCCAATTTTACGTTTGCTTTTGGAATGTCCTGTCTGTCGTTTAACTTCTAATCTTGTTGGTTCTGGACAAGAACACTCTACATTTGCGTGTGAATATAGATATAAACTATATTATATATATCGTGGTTCTGTTTTTTTGTTTGTTTGTTGAATTTGTTTATTGGGAAGGCAGGCGTTCTGCTCCTGGGTATTGGGTACCAAATTCCTTAGGGAAAGTTAATTGAGAATGGGAAAGGAGCAAAACGTTGGACTCAGATCATTTTCTCTTGTTTGGTATTAGATAGAATTGCAATGAAAGGAATTGACTATTGGCGGCTTTTGCCCTAATGTTGAATGGTGAAAGGGTTTTTTTTATTTTATTTGTTATATCAGCGATCCCATGTGCCTGTACCCAGCATGCTCTTCATGCAGTAAATACAAGATGGGTGGAATTCTTGCTTGAAGAAGGCTACTCACCAGCAAATGATCAATTCATGAGGTGGCTGTTTTTATGCCTCCTTTTCATTATCTTTGCTTTGATTTCAGCTGCTGAAGACAGCCATTTTCGTTGAGTTTTGTGTGTGGGCCTTCGTTTGATTTGTAATGAATAGATGTAAGTGGTGCAGACATAGAACACAAACGATAAGGGTGGTGAGAGTCTTGTACAATCTTGCTTCTTTATACAGTGAAGCTCTTCTCATTGTCTTTGTGTGTGGATGCACTTTGGTAACCTGTTTGGATTGAAGGGTTGCGAGGGAAGTGAAGGATATAGAAGGGAAGATTTGTTGGTTACCTTGTTTGGAAGTGGGAGATTTATCGAGGGGAAAAGAGTCCCCTCAATTTGACCACCTTTCTTGCACTCTAAAATTGTAAGGAAAATGATGGAAAGTGACATGGTTTTTCTTTTAAAATTATTTTTAATTAACATCAAGTGTGTGTATATATATGATAAACCAAACCAAACCAAACCAAGCCTTTTCCCACTAGGTGGGTCAGTTATATGGATTTGACGACGCCAATCAAATCTATTGAGGGTCATATCTTTCGTTAAATTCATGTAGGCAAGGTCATGTTTAATAATTCATTTTCAACAGTTTTTGGGTCTTCCTCTTTCTCTCCTACTCCTGACAATCTCCATACTTTCACACCTTTTAACCGGTGCTTCCGTTGGACGTCTTTTAATATGACCAAACCATTTTAGTCGATTTTCTCTCATTTTCTCTTCAATCGGCACTATTCCTACTTTGCCCCTAATCTCCTCGTTCCTAATCCCATCTCTCCTTGTTACCCCGCACATCCATCTTAACATTCTCATCTCTGCAACTGCCATCTTTTGAACATGATCATGTTTTACTGCCCAATACTCTGATCCATATAATAACGCTGGCCTTACTGCCACCTTATAATACTTTCCTTTCACTTTGAGGGGGACTTTTCGATCACACAAGACACCTGAAGCACTCCGCCATTTGGTCCACCCGGCCTGAATCCTACGACTTACATCCGACTCAATCCCTCTATCCTGTTGAACTGTAGATCCAAGGTATCTAAAGTTTTATTTTTTTATAATCTTTTGAGTTCCCAAACTTACTTCTATACTACTAGTAGTCCTATTTTGACTAAATTTACATTCCATATATTCTGTCTTACAACGACTTAACCTCAACCCTTTTGTCTCTAACGTTTCTTGCCACAATTCTAACTTAGTATTCACTCATTCTCTCGTCTCATCTACTAAAATAATGTCATCTGTGAATAGTATACACCATGGCACTTCATCCTGAATATGTCTAGTAATCTCATCCATAAATAGAGCAAACAAATATGGGCTTAATATTGAGCCTTGGTGTAAACCAATGGTAATGGGGAACTCCTTAATCTCTTCGCTAATTGTCCGTATATGCTTGGAAAACTGTAAGAAGGAAAAATATAGTTAAAAAAAAAATTAAGTTATTTTAAATTTTTGATTAAGTTAGAAAAATAAAATGACGAATGTTTTATCATATTTATTTAATTTTGATCTCTTACAAAAAAAATAATAATTGTGAAAAATTCAATTATGTAGTAACTTTCTTTTCCCCTTATACAAATAGAGGTCACTAGTGAAAAGAATGTGACATTTGCTTGATAGATCAAGTTTTCAAAACCATGCAAATTATTTTCCGGGAAAAAGACTGCAAGTTTATTGGACATCAAGCTCCAAATTAACCCTGAATCGACATTTTAAAAAGGAATAGTTCAAGGATTGCTTGATTACTTGATTAGGAATTTCAAAGATTATAAACTATTCTTTCACAAAACAATTAAAAAAAATCTATTTTCTACCATTTTTTCTTCTTAATTAATTTTGTAGTTTTTTAAAATTCATTATTCTTTTACAGGCAGGGCCAGCTCGATTTCCAAGTGACTCTATCAGCTCCTACAATCAACTCATAAGAATTTAATTAACTGGACTAAACCATTTATAATTCACATTACTTTGCTCCGCTAATTATTTAGTCTATGTGGCCTATGTATATTTGGGATAATTATTTTTTTATTCATGTACTTAAGGTCAAAATCACTTATACCTCTAAACTCTAAAACTTACGTTTGCATCTCTTATACTTTAAATTAAAATTAAGTTGTGAATGACATTAAATTTTTAATTAAAAATTAAATAGAATTAGAAGGTGTAGTTAATGGTAATATAAATTACATGGGGTATAAATTTAATTTTTAAACTTATTTAGAGTCAAAATCGTTGTATTTGATGAGTTATGTAGTTGTCATTTGGTTTATTTTTCTATTTTTTGTTTTTAATTTTTTATTTCTATTTTTTATTTTTTGCTTTTGAAAATTTGAAAAAAAAATAGTTCAAAATGCATTTGATTATTTATATTTTTTAAATTTATTTTAGAAAATAGAAAATGAGTTTACACATAAAATATAAAAATAGCAAAAAATCATTTTGAGAGTTTTTAATGCAAAACAAGGAAAATTTCAAAATAAGAAAAATAGAACATTTTCTATTTTACTTATTTTGAGATTTTTAAAGCATAAAACACATAAAACAAAAACAAAAAAAACAACAAAGTAAATCAAAGTCTACCTTAACGTTTTTTCTTTAATCCGAAATATAAGAAATGTAAAAATAAATTTTTAAAATTTAGATAGTGGAATTGATTTCATGAAAAAATAATTATCCTTTTATATTTTGGCTCAAGCTTCAAAGGCCTTCTTGGCTCACTGCTCTCCGGTCTCCATTGTTTACGTTCCTTTTTTTTTTTTAAATATTCAACCATCAAGAGGAGTACCTTTATTTTTGGATCAGCTTGACATTAGGACACTCGGGGGCATTTTGGTAATTTCGTCCGACATGTATGAGAAGCGCCGTGCTTCCCAAGTAAAGGAATTTTGCACTCACAAATCTTGTGAATTCGGAGTCCATCCACAGGAAAAGAGGTAAATGCTTTTGCGTATAAGTGATGCAGTGCTACGCCAAGTATATATGCAGGCTCGAAAATGCCAGCAATTTGGGAGAAATTGAAGAGTCGTTAGATGGCAAAACCCCTAATGAATGATCAATTATCATATGAAGAAGGGTCCCTACACTCTTCAAATGCAACATGGTGAAGTGAAGGCTCATTTCAACGACTTCAACAAATGCATCCTGGACTAAGAAATCTTGATGTGTAAGTTGATGATGAAGATCAAACAATACATTTGTTGTGTTCATTTTCATCCTCGGTTGAGCATTTTGTCAATACCATGATGTGTGGTAGAGACAAACTCACTATGGAAGAAGTAAATGGCTGCAGCACTTAGGTAGAGTTTGGGAATTAAAAAGCTAACTTTTTTTTTTTTTTTTTTTAATAGTTAACTACTAAAAAAATTAGTTTTTTTTGTATTTGGAAAGGGAAAAAAATTAAATTTTTAACTTTTTGTTAATTTAGTATTTTTACCCTTTATGGTTTAAAAAAAATATAAATTATAAATTTAATCATTTTATAAAAAGCCAAAAGCTAAGACTTCATTTGGTTTATTTTTTTATTTTTTATTTTTTTGTTTTTGTTTTTTGTTTTCTATTTTGAACTTATTTTTCATTTTGCACTTTTAAAAATAAGGAAAACAGCTTAAAATGCATTTGGTCACTTGTATTTTTAAATTTTGTTTTAAAAAATAGAAAATTAGTTAACATATAAAATAAAAAATGGCAAAAAGTCATTTTGAGTATTTTTAACCCAAAACAAGGAAAACAAGGCATTTTTTGTTTCCTTGTTTTGAGATTTTTAAAATACAAAACACATAAAATAAAAAATAAAAAATTAAACCAAATGCCGCCTAAGTAGTTAAAAACTAGCTTTTAGCTAACACTTGCCAAATGGACACTTAATTCAGAAGAATTAAACCAATAGGTTATGATAGTATGGCAGAAGTTTCAACGACAAAGGGTTTCCCAATGGTACACAAAGTTGATGAAATAACAAGGACAAAGGAAAGCCTGGTGGTAAGAACAACTGCATGAAAACAAATATAAAGAAAAATGTCAACTGTTTCAAGTGCCATTAAGTTAGGCACATGAAACAAATTTTCCTGAATGAAAATGAGAATGTGAAAATAAGAACAAATTAGAGTCTTTAAACGCAACAAATCTAACGAAGGAATGGTCGAATTTTAGTGATACTAACATGCTAATAATCTCTGATAAAAATGATTAAACTTCTAGTAGATGGATTATAGACTCATGATACTCATTTCATATGTGCTCCAATCAGGAATTGTTTGATAACTAAAGATCAGTAAATTATCATTCCATTGTCATGGGCAATAGTGTGACATGAAAAAGCTAGTGGTATTGAAACTTTAAAATACGAATATTTGACAGTATGGTAAGGATCATTATTGATGTGATATATGTATTGGAGTTGAAAAAAAATCAATATTTTTGGGAATGTTATGTAAATAGTTGTATGGTGCGGTTCGAAAATAAAGTTATGGATGTTAAAACAGTTGTTAAGGTGTTGATAAAAGATCAAAACATAATGACAAGCAATTACTTATGTTGAAAAATGCACACTTCCGAGAATGCAACCGATGTGTTGACAAAGATGATGCATAGGAAAATCTCAAGCATTGTTTATAGTTGGTTCAAATTTATCTTTGTTTAGCAAAGAGGCCATTCTCGATCCAAAGTTCAAGTCTTGAAATCTCATGGGTGATTTCCTAAGGGAGCTAAAAACTCGGCCAAGGTGTAGATTGACTTGTTGCTCGTGTTTGATGCTCAAGTATAACGTAAATCGAGGTAGTGTTTCAATAAATGTATTCAAGATTCGGAAGTGGAAGACAACCAAAAGGAATTGAAGCAGAAGTGGGGGTGTTCGAACATCCAAAGAGGCGTTCTAACACCTGTGTCAAGAGAGGTCAAAAACTGATTTTGCTTTTTATCGTGCACTTCATGGACTATTAGAATACTATCGGTCCAGAGGGCTTCAAGTTTAATACTGCTCATTGGCATTGTAACGCCATTTTGGGGCGTTCTAATTATTGCTTGACCATCGAACAGTTTTAATGGATAATTTTTGGACAATTCTTCCTCTGGATAATGGCATTCAAATGGCTCAGCAATTGAGATTACTTTAAAATATGTTTGAGCAACCCTAGCCTCTTAAACTATGATCTGATACTACTTATTGAGAATAATGGAGCCAAAACATACACAACCGAACAAGAACACAAGATTTTAATGTTGTTTGGCAGTGGCGTCCACGAAAACTTATATGTGACCGAGGAAAAATACAAAGTTTCTTTCTCAAACTCTATCCATATTCTCTGCTTTCTTCCATTGCCTACACATTGACACCCATTAGCCTTGTATCTCCCTCAATTTATACATAATTAGGGTGCAAGAAATTCAAACCATGTGGTTAAATATTCAAAAGGCCATAAAGAAATTAATAACTATATTCTATATATGTATTGGTGTAATTGGGTCTTCCTCTGTGTAAGGTTTTTTGTGGCAACTTCATACAAAATCTTAAATTAAATATGGCAATTCAAATATTTCTGGATTTGAAGAAAGAGTTTCCTAATTGATCAAGATTCCAATTGCTAAAGAATTCTCAATCCAGTAAAGCTCCCAAATCAAATAATGCTAAGATGGATGTGAAAAGATAATTTTGGGAATCAGTCAAGAGAGATCAGCAAGTTTCCAAATTCAAGTCAAGAAAGAATTCTAATCAAAGTGGGACACAAACAGTTCACGCGGACAAATTCCAGTGTACCACGCAGGCAGGGCGCGGGGAACACGCGGCCGCGTCACATAGGCGCTGGGAGCATGCTGGATGTGCACAGGTGCACCGCCTTGGATATACACTTAAACGTGAATTCCTGTAAGGTCCGCAGGGAGCAGGATGGGAGTGCGAGGGTTCGACCTCTATATCTTTTGAATAAATTTAGTTTCTTATTTTGCCAAATTAGGGCAACCTTTGTAACTCTATATATATGTACCCAGTCTTAATGAAGAATATACTTGGGAGGGCATATTATAGAGTCTTATGAGAGAGAGAATTTTTCCTTGTGAGCATATAGATCTTTCTCTTGTTTTCCTTATTCTTTGTTGAGTCTGTTTACTTTCTAAGGATTTAGAAAGTTGGTTTCCGCTTGGTCTAGGTATGTCGTGGATTCGAGCAAGTGCTTGAAAGAAGTCGTGCGAGGAGTCGTAGAGATTTCGAGTTGGTACTTGTAACCTAATTGTATAGTGGAAACTATTTTGAGGTTTTTCCCTGGATAAGGTTTTCTTCGTTAATTCTTGGTGCCTTCATACTTTATTTTTATTGTGTGGATTGGTTCATTGATTTGGGTGATTCGGAGAATTTTCAGTTCAATCCTAGTAATGAATAAGTTATACAATCTAGAAATTGGATAAACTATTTTTTTACACAAATGCACTTAAACACTTTCAATTACCTCGTTTCAAATGTATTAAATAATATTGCCCATGCAAACAAGTTATCAACTATGGTTTAAAATGGTGGTTTCAATTCCAAATCTCATTTAGGTGTTTCACTCAATCAATAATATCACTTTAGAATAGGTTTCTTTTATGGTTCTTGCACTGAGGTAAAGCAAATATGCACAAAACCTATTTAAGACGTGAATAAAAGAATTTAACTTAATTAAGTGTAGCTTCATAGGAGGGTGTATTCATGCTTTTGTCAAAGTACATTTACTCAACAAGCATACAAAATCTCATTAATGTTCTTACAAATGCCTTTCACCTAAAGTCCATTAAGTCTTTCAAAGGTTGTAACTTGGACATGGGGTCATGGGTTGACAAATGAAGGATGGAATTCAAGGTGCATGTCAAGGGAGTTAATTGTATGGTGCCACATTTATGTATATGCCATACAAATATACCTGCTTAACAAGTCTAATTTTATCCATGACAACAACTCCCAAATTATATACATACACACACATTCCTACTTATGGTAAAAAAAATAGGAAGATGACCTTTTGAATGTAGAGCCAACTAAAATTAAAACTTAATTCTTTATTTCACAAATCCAATTCTATAATTTAAAATCCTCAACTGTCAGTATTATTTTATATCTTTGTCAAAACGTATATAATTAATAGATTATATAATATACATTGTTAAGAAGAAAAGAAGACTCATTTGGGTAGCTGAGGATAAATAAATCATCTTTGAAGTATATGTGACTAATCGGAGGGTTTAGACATTTGGGATGAAATGTGAAGTCGCTTTCTTGAATATGCTTGTTGAATAGCCTTGTGAAGAATTCCATGATCAAGATGAAGAATTCCATGATCAAGATCAATCTTTAAAGTACTTCTTAATGTTAAGCTTTTCTGATGATAGTTCCTCACCAATTCTTGCATCAAAAAGATTTGGTAAGATATGGAACTACCCTTCACAAAGGCAGCTTGTTGAGGGCTGATGATAGAAGGCAATATCATCTTAAGTCTATTGGCTAAAATCTTGGAGATACATTTATATTTAGTAGAGCAATAAGAAATGGGTCTATAATCAGTAACTGCACTTGGATAGGGCACTTTAGGAATCAATGCAATAATAGTAGAGTTGACCTCCCTTGGCAAGTTACTCGAGTTAAAGAAAAATTTGATAGCCTCAATGAAATCTTTACCAACAATGTTCCATGCCTTCTTAAAAAAGTAGGGTGTGAAGCCATCCGGACTCGGAGCTTTGTGGTTTGGCAAAGAGAAAGAGTTGTTCTAATTCTCACAAATTTTTATTTTATTTGCATCTTTACCCATTGAGGATAATGTGTCATTTGAGTTGGGGAGAGGAATACATGGTTACATGCATATCAAGTACATGGAAAATTTTGTGAATTTTTTTCAAAAAAACAACAAATTTTGAACGTAAAGACCTGATTGAGGATAAAGTGAATACATAAACAGATCAGTAAATTAGTGCATGGTTATTGGTGTTCAATACAAATATGAATGGTTTAGTTTTAGTCCTAAATAAGCGATAGAATTTAGAATGAAAATAAACATTTTGGAGCACATAGTGAACTTAACAGTTGAGGTTGTCGAAATGATAATGTGTTAAAAATAGAACTCATAAGAATAAGTTGCTTACATATGACAAAACACAAGTGGAGATTTAGATAACCCTTCATTAAATGAGCTTTGGAGCCTAATTATTTTTTATATGAGGGATTATAAAATACTTCCTTATTTTTTTTCAATCTCATTTTCTTTCTAGCTTCATATACATTAATTCGCCTTGGTATTACAAGCACAAAGTAGTTTATTTAACACATGCAGTCGATTTAATGTTTTCTGAAAAATGCCTACAGCCTTTAGAAAAAAATAATAATATATGAAATTCATTATTGTAGCCACATTTATAACTCTTTAACCTTAGATATATATAGGTGAGCCAACCCCTGTATGTCATAGGATACTTGTGCAATTTTGGAATATGGTGCATAAAGGAGGAGCTTATAATTGAAAAATTAGGGTAAAAAAGAAGAAGTCATCTGAAAAAAAATAAAAAAAGAAAAAAATATGGGACATAGTATATTTCATGAGCTCATTATTATCTATCCCATGAGAAAAAAAAATAACAGAAAAAATCAGAAGAAAAAAATAATAAAACTTTAATGTTTGGCATTCAAGGAGTTGAAAGGAAAAAAGTTTGGGGACGATTTTATTATACTATTATCTTAATCCTTAGACATGCACTTTGAACTTCCCTATCATTTGTTTATCTAACCACCATTCCATGGCCAAGTTACAATCTAGCGAAGACCTAATAGACTTTAGGTGAAAGACACTTATAAGAACATTGATCTATTTCATGTGGTTGATTGTAGTTTTCTTGTTTATGCTTTAATACATTCTATTCATGAAGCTATGCAACACTCTATATTTTAATTCTTTTAGTTACTTCTTGATTTGGGTTCATTGCACTTATTTGATATTGCAATCCTGCATGAATCATAAGAGTAACTTTCTCGGGTGATTTCAATTGTGAGTGGACAACTTGGTGAGATTTGAAGTTGAGGCCACAGTCTTTTAAGTATATTTGATAGCTATTTTGAATGAATGACATGAATTGGTGCACTTGAAATTAAATGGTTGAGAGTTTATTAAGTTTAACATGCATTAGGAGGTTTTATGTAATTTTTGGATTTTGTAACTTGTTCTTTATTGAGATTGAATCAAGAATTGTTTGATTGACTTGTACTATATATTGAACTAATTTATGAATTTTGTAAGTAGATTCACTGCCAATCCTCACGAGACTTCACTCATCCACTAAAAAAAACCTAGGGGTTTAAAAGACTTGCTGGATGGTCTGAAATAGCCCCGGGTAGGTTCGAGTTGATACTTAAGTTTAATTAAAATTAAATATTCGCACTTGAAGTTAATTTATGAATTTAATTTTAAATTTATTCATTATAGTCATTTTTAATTTAATTTTCTGTTAATTTCAAGTTTGATGGGTTCTCAATTTGTTGTAATGTCAACAAATGATGAAAAGACATTATTTTGTTTTGAAAGGTTTTGTAATTAAACTTTTTAATGTCACGTGTATTTTGTTTCATATTTTATGAAAATTTAGAAGCTATGTTACAAAATTTTAACTTTGTCATAATATATATACAGATTTAATCAATATACAAGTTTTGTTATATGAATATACATATTGTTTTCGTAGTTTACATTAAAATGAGCATAATTTTGGAGGAAAAAAGAAAAAAAATATACTATTGTCGACTGCTTATAGGCAGTCGAGAAAAGCCTTATATGGCTGCCTGGGGCGGATGAGAAAAACTTCAGTGCCAGTCGTGCCAGGTATTTGTCGATTGTTGGTGGTGGTCGAGACTTTTTTCGACCGTCTTAGGTAGTTAGATAAACCTTTTCATGACTAAGCAATTCCAACTGTTATTACATGGTCATGAGGCAGTCGAGAATGCTTTTGTCGGCCACTAAGTTGGCTTTTCACGACCGCTTTAAGCTGTCGAGAAAACTCTCCTTGGTAGTGTGCTAGAATGATTTATTGATTTTTAAAACATAATTCATTTTTAGTCATTTAACGTAAAAGATTTTCCAAACAAACTAATTTTTCAATTTTTAGCGGAGGTAACCCATCACATCTACAAACTTCAAATATCAAACACATATCTTAATCGTGCCTAATCATTACCACTAAAGCCCTTAGAAAATTCATTGTAATACTTTAACTAGTTATCACAACCTATAATAATTCCCTAAGCATTCTATCCACTTATAACATCTCACAATAATTCCCTAAGCATTCAATCCACTTATTAGAAATAAATTTTGGTGATCCAAACACACCCTAATCCTTTTACTATTCCATTAATGCGATCGAGGCGTCAACCACTTCAACCTGTACCACTATCTAATTTTTTCGTATTAAAATAAAATAAAAATCTTCTTGTGAAGTATTACAAGACACTAAGAAGGTGTTTGATATGATAAAAAGTGAGATAAAATGAGATAAATTATGGGTTCGTAATGCATGTAATGAGATAAGTTTAGATATTTTCAGAGATTTTTAGAATTTTTCATAATTTTAGGTGAACCCAAACACCCTCTAAATAACTCACTCACCATTTAAAAATGACCAACATCAGAGCCAGGGTGATTTGTAGAGTATTATGGGAGCTTCTCTCTCTAAAACCTCTTTCTTTCATGTGATACCCTCACATTTGTATTAATGAGAACCATGGATTACTTCCTTTTGGAAATGAGAGTATGGATTAGTGTATGTAAAGGTCATGTTCTACAATATGCTTTAAGTATTGGGGAGTTATGGCCTTGCTTGGTATGTGCATGTTTGTAGTAGAATGATAATGTGAAGGGCACAAAGTGGCCGGCTAGATGATGGCCTCATAAAGTGCAAGTGTTGAATTTAAAGTGAAAGCATGGTGAAGGAAGGAGGTGATGACCGGCCAATGAAAGGCTTGGTCTTAAATTGGACTAAGGAAATTGCACTTTGACTTGTTGACATCTAGGCAAGCATAAATATATATATTAATGAGTAAGGAATGGGTGGAAGGGGAGTAGTGGCCGGCCAACTCAAGTTTGGTCTTCCAAATTTCTTTGTTTGGTTGCTAAGTATAAGTCAAAGAAGCATGAAACCTTGTGGGACCCAAGAGTAAATATTGGAAGACTTTGTGTATATATATGTATATATATATGAGTGGGAGAAGGTTGAAGAGAGGAATGGCCGGCTAAGGGAATTGCCTTCTATTTTGTTTTGTTGCTATGTTGCTAAATAAGTCAAAAATGCATTAACTTAGTGGGGCCCAAGAGTAAATGCTTGGGAGACTTATATACATATATATATGTGTGTGTTGGTGAAATATGTGGTAGAGGGAGGTTTGGCTGGCCATGGTAAGTGAATATAGATATATGTATGTATATTGGTTGTTGAAGATATTAATTTTTAAAGTCTAAGTCTTGAAGAGAAAGAGAGACCATTGTGAAGCAAAAGGAACATCCGGCCATTAGAGAGGAAATTGAGAAAATAAAAGAGAAAAATAAGAAGAAGAAGAAAAAAGAAGAAAACCAAGAAGTAAAGTGGAGAAAGAAGCAAAATGAAGGAGAATTCAAGAGAAGGAACTCAAGTTCTTGAAGTTTTGGAAGGGTTGAAGCCAGTGGAATAAGGTGATTTCATCTTGGAAAGTCTTGAAGTGTTTGAAGAGGTTGAGCTTAAATTTGAGGTAGGGAAATTTCTACTCTCCTAATATAAATTTGAAGCCTTCTTCTTCTCCTTTGAATTTTCTTAGAAGTGGAAAATAGCCAAGGAAGCCATGAACCTTGTAGAGAACAAATCAACCTTTTTGAAACCTAATTAGCGGTAGAGTTGATGATTTGGTGTGATTTGCATGATAGTGAGTGATGGGAGGAGAGGGAAGAAAACTTTGAGAACTCTAGGTTAGAGTGAGTTTGAAAGATGGAAAAATGGATGTAAAATGGTAATTAGTACATAAAAAATGAGAAAATGTGGAAGAGGGAAGCAAAAACCAGAAAATGGTCAAAACCCGGAAAAACCAGTATTACCCTCGGCAGGCACCCGCCTGATTAGGGCAGGTAAGCCTGTGGTACTGTTCACTCGGATACACTCTCGGCGGGCGCCCGCCTGATTGAGGCAGGGGCTTCCGAGTCACTGTTCACGGGAAAAATACCTCTCGGCGGGCACCTGCCTGATTAGGGCAGGGGCGCCCGAGGTACCCTGCTGAACTCCAACTTTATTTTTTGCACCTTAGTTCATGAATTCCTACCTCACCCTTACCATGTTAACGTCATAAATGCACCCCCCATCTCTTCATTTCATGAAGGTATCATCTCTTGATTATTGCATTTTATATGTGACTTGGTTAAATGCTTGGGGCTTGGGATGAGAAACTAATATTTGTGAAAACACTTGAAGTATCTTGCTTTTGGTTATATGAATGATTCTTATATTGAGATGAAAATGCTCATGGAACGACTTATGTTGTTAAGTCACTTAATGAAATGTGTTACATGTGGAATCACATAATTTACAAACCTAATGGATGATAAGAAAACGAAATGGTTGGTTGTGTGCCGGGGATTGTGGGGTACGAAAAATAAGAATGGGGCGAGGTACCCTCGGGTCCAAAATCCCAGAACCTGCACAGGGTTGGTGTTTCATACCAGTAGGTTAGTAGCCTACAAAATGACGGCAGCGTATTAACTTAGGCATATACATGGGCGTAGCGTCGTCCTGGATTGCAATCCTAAAGCACGCATGGGGCCGCGGCATCGCCCGTAACAAAGACGTCAGAACGGTACCCAATCCTCGATAATTGTGTGAATAATGTGTGATGTATACACAAGATGAACAAGATAATGGATTAAATGTTGATAATAGACATACATTGATATTCAAAATAGCATGTGAAACTTGCTTGTGATTATGAGTTATCATGTTATGGATATTGGTTTATTGTTAGTTATGCTGTATCATGTTCATACATGCATCATATCTATGTTATGGGAGTTTATCGTGGGCATACGCCGTCTGTGCTCACATCCCTACAGATGTCCATGTAGGACTCACATAGGACGAGTAGGAGGGATCTCGAGGAGATGCATATATTTTGCCAAGATTGGATGAGTTTTGCTAGTTGTAAATGTATTTTGATAAAACATTGGAATGCATATAATTTATTTTGCTTTTAGGGTTTGTAATGGCCATAAGGCCTAGACATGTACAAAATTATGGAAGTTCAAATAGTGGAATGGTTATATGTTTCTATTGGTTAATGTGGGTTGGATGAGTGGTCTTGGATGAGAATGTATGTTACCTTATGAAAATCGCTGCATGGTGTATGGCAGCGAGTATATATTGCACAAGCATTCTATTAGGTACTCATTGGACTAAATTTTAGGCCGTCATATAGCAGGAGAGGTTTTGTGGGTCCACCACGTGACCACTGTGCTTGCTCTGATATGAGGACCGTGTTTATATGTTATGAATCTTCACACTCACTCCTGGGGTCTCTGGACTCGGGGTGTGACAGGATGGTATCAGAGCTTAGGTTAGACTACCTAAGGATATGGGACCACTTGTATTTCATATTGCATGACTACGTGACATTGATACAATGTATTTTCTTATGTTCCATATTTGACAAAGTGTGAAAGTAATATTGATCTATTGTGCATTCTCTTATGTTTAATTAGAATGCCGCCAAGACAAGAGCAGAGAGGTAGAGGCCGGGGCCGAGGCCGTTGATGGGGCAGGGGAAGAGTGGATGCCCCAATGTAAGGGCTTGATGCTAGCGCCTCCATCCCACAATAACAGGAAGCGGAGCACAGTGCGGTGGCTGAAATGCCACCTATGCCCCAAAGCGGGGCGGCACCATCTGCAGTACCAGCAGCTCCTCAACCTGCTGCAGCGGATGCCAAGGCTTTTTTGCAACAATTGGCTGCTGCAATGGCCATCATGGCAGGAGGAGCAGGGGCAGCACCCCAACCTCAAGCACAAGCGAGTGCCCTAAAAAATAATTTGGAGCAATTCCGGAGGATAAAGCCTCCGAGTTATGACGGTGTGGCGGACACCAAGGTGGCAGAGCACTTCCTTGATGAATATGAGAAAGGTTTAGAAGCTCTGGAGATTACTGTACCTGCCACTCGCATCACCCTGACCGCTTTCCAACTGGTGGGATGAGCTTCCACATGGTAGAGGAGTGTAAAGGAGGCTAGAGGACATGCGAGACTTACATGGGAATAGTTCGAGGAGAAGTTTCGTGATCACTTCTTCCCCTAGTCGCTACGGGATGCCAAGTGGGAAGAATTTACCAATCTCATCCAAAGGAACATGACGGTGTTAAAGTATGAGCGGCAATTCACGGATTTATCCAAGTATGCACTGGAGCTTATTTCCACCGAGTAGTTGAAATGCCAAAAATTTGAACGGGTTTGAAGCCAACCCTCTACAACAAAATGGTGATGCTCCGAATCAACGACTATGAGGAGCTAGTTGATCGGGCCATGGCGGTGGAGCAGGATTTGTTGGAGACCAGAACTATATTGGAAGGCCGCCGTGGCAGGGAGAGGAGAGCAGTAAGAGGGGCAGAGTAGCAAGAGGCAAAAAGGGGGCACATCTACTTCCCAAGGGCAGCCAGCCCAATCACTTAGTGTGACCCCCAGACCACCCAGGAGACCGGAGGTGAGGTAGCCCATTTGCTACAATTGTCGGCAACCGAGGCATGTGAGGGCCGAATGCCCACTGTTGCAAATAATGGCTGAGTCCACAAGCCAACCGAGAGGCGGGGCTCCAGTAGATCACCGTGTATGTTACCGGTGTGGGCAAGCCGGGCATGTCTAACGCTTTTGCCCTCAACTACAAGGAGGCGTAGGTGGGAGAACTGGGCCCAGAGGCCAGAGTGGTCAGAGCAACCGTGCCTCAGAATCTCAGTAATAAATGCAACAACGGGATCCTTCGGTAGGGACATCTCAGAGTGGAGCACCTCCACCACCGAGAGGAGCTCCGTCGGGTCAGAGAGGTGGCAGACCACCCACTACTCAGGTACAAGGGCGGGTATTTGCTATACACCAACAGGAAGCACCGGCGAAACCTCTTATTACTCGAGGTATTTTTCGGGTATATGCATCATATGCTGTGGTATTATTGGACACGGGGGCTTCATATTCATTCGTCTCTGCTAAGTGTGTGTCTGCACTGGGCTTAGAAGTTATTCCTATGGACTTGTTGCTATTATTGAAAACCCCGACCGTTGGATTTTCTTCCTTGACATCTGTGGTGAAAGCATGTGAGCTTCGGGTGGAGGATATGTTTGATAAGTGGTGCTTGCTCGGCCAATTTGTATTCAATGTTGGCTCAACCCCAAGTGCAGGGTGTCTAGTCGTAGCACAATAACC
>JAVXUM010000046.1:1881914-1893806 GCA_035590655.1 Pouteria glomerata
CTGTATTAAGTACAATTATAATCAATAAATTAGTGAATAAAATAATAAATTTAATTTTATATTCTTAAATATTAATTAAAATATCATATAATTTATGCACAGGATATTCTGCATCATTCACATACTGTTAAGATATTATGGGTGTATTTGAAGTGATAAAAAATGAGAAAAAATAAAAAAAAAAAGTAAAAAAGGTTGTGAGTTCGTAATGCGTGCAGTGAGATAAAAAGTAAATAATGATTAAAAATTTATAGAATTTTTTAAAATTTTTTAGAGATATTTTACAAACCAAACGCACCCTATGTATTTATCGTCGTTCAAAAAAATTGTATTAATCCGTTGAGTGTGTTTTTTTTTTGACTCGAACCCCTATTCTTTATGGTCATGCGTACTTGCTTGAACTCTTCTTTAATATTTAAGGAATAAGAGTTTGAATTTAAAAAAGTGTGACCCAGAAATTAATATAAATTTTTTGAGCGATGATAAATACATAATATCTTAACAGTACACCAATGACAAATTATCCCGCACAAATTAAAATTGAAGGACTTTTCATATTCATGGTGAAAATCTTACTTGAGTCACTTAAAATGACCCATAGGGGGCGTTTCAAATTTTGCCTCAGCGAAAAGTTGCCTGATCGCGTTGGGATTCTTTGCAAATTTCTAATTTGTATTTAAAATTCTATTCCAAAGCAGATTCAATCTGGAATTAGCCTATTCATTGTTGGACAGCTAGTAAGATTTGTTTTCTAGTGTTCAACGATTTTCGAGGTTACATGGCAGGCGGGAACATGGATTTGTGGAGGAAAAAAAAATGAAAAGAAGTGGTAGAAAACTAGAAATACAAAATAAAATGAAAAATTAAATTTATTTTATTTTTTTATATAATTTAAAAAATAAAATTAAAATAAATAAATATTTACCAATAAAATTTAACTTTTATTTAATTAAATGTATAAAAATTGTACAAGTTATTAATTACTTTTTTTTTTTTTCCTTCTACAAATCTAGGTTCCAAACATACATTACAAATTTTAATTTAATTCCATCCTCGATTATCACGGTGCTCTGTATAAAAAGTTACTCCTAGAGTTTAGTGTTCTAAAGAGAAGAAAAACGTAATTATTAAGTACTTCGTATTGTTACTTCTCTTGTACGTAGAGAGTGTTTGAAACAGTAAAAAGTAATAAAAAATTATAAAAATTATAATTTTGTAATTTGTGCAATAAAATAAAAAATAAATAATTTTTAATATTTTTTGATAAATTCCAAAGTTTTAAACAGAACTTTGGCTAACGACATGATATTTTTATATAAGACTAATGTTAGTGGATTATGGATTCAATTCATGGTACATCATTTATTTAGAGTTGGTGAGTTACATAAAACATAAACAAGTTATCCATACAACTTGATTGAGAGTCGATTATGTAACTAATACAGAAGAGTTTTGTAACTACTATTATATAATAGATGAGTTTCGGTTCACTATATTAGGATGTGAAATTTCTACTATAATTTAAATTTATCTTGTTAAATCTTCATAAATTAAATTTTTTATTTTTCTACCCTTGTAATTATTATTGCTTAATCGATTGTTTAGATTGTTAGAATATGAATTTTTCAATTATTGGCTTGTTAATTAGGATAAAGAATGGCTTTCTTTTTTTTTCCTTTTTTTTTTAAAAAATCTTTCGAATAACCAATGGCTAAATGATAAATTAGTTTGACAAAGCACCAAGTCGAGCTCCAAATTCTGCGGAAATTAATCAAAAGTTTTGCATTATTATTCTTTAAAAGAGAGCCTTGGTTGTGCTTATAACATAGAACAGTATAAAAGAATGTTAGGATGTCAATGCTGTCGTTAACAAAATCCAGATTACACGCGAGGATTAAGTTGAGAAGGCATTAAAATATAGAAAATTATGTATTAATTAAAGATTCAAACATTGGTGTAGGTGTAGGCTTAATTAAGATAGTGGTTCAGAGGAATATATACATATAAATATACCCACACCGAGGTTGTGAATGGTCAATGAAGTTTTTACTCTTCTTTGTCTGATGTTCTTTTATTATTTCTATTAATTCAATGAAGAAGAAATGGAAGAGGGGTTGCTGTCATTTGTTGATAATAATGTTAAAATACTGAATAGTGGTTGCCTCCACTTGTATTCTATTCAAGTCGTTGGTTGCCTAGACTGTCAATCAAAACCCCCCCCCCCTCTCCAAAAAAAAAAGGGAAAACCGTGACTTTTCTTGAAAAGAAAAGAAAAGAAAATTGTTTCCCACCTTGGCTTTTGTTTCCTTCCATTGTCCAAAAGAACCCATACAAATTATTCTCTACACCGATTTTTCTTTTTCTTTTTTTTTTTTTTTTTCTTTTCTTATTGATCTAGTTGTGATTAACATAGTGGAGCACAAGTTACAATAATGGGGTGCAAAATCTATGCCAGTATTGGTTCATCCATGTGGAGCCAAATTTGTTTTGGTTCATAAATATATATAATATATTTTCTCTATATTCTATGCTCCAATTCTTATTAATTTTCAATCCTTCACCATTCCCATGCACAAACGCTTTAGGATGAATTACAAATATTTTAATATAAGTTAATTAAACTTTGCTATCAGAAATCCGCAATAATTAACCTACAAAAAAGAATAAGTTAATCAAAACTTTTTTTTTATTAATTTATTGTTTCGTTACTTCTAATTATAAATTAAAATTTTTAATAACCCATCAAACAGATTATAAATTTTGATTTGTTTTTTTTTACAATTTTTTAATATTATATATCCTGTGTACATTTGAAATGTAAAAAGTTAATATAAATTAATACATATAATAATTTTATAATTCGTAACATGCATAAAAATTAAAGTTTTATTAATACCTATAAAGAATAAAAAATTACCACGCAAGAAAACAAACATTTTTGTAACTGTCTATTTTATTGATGTGTGAGTTGAATTAATACCGTTAGATGTTATACATACAAATATGTATATATATATAATTTGAATGGTTAGAGGCCCACCTTCTTAAATGTGTATAATTGTCTCCAACTCTGAGTCCATGGGTGGTGCTGTTTGGAAAGGGAGTGAATATTTTCAATAATAAAGTTTATTAAACTTACCATAAAGAGAAAGATTCCTGTTTGCTTGTTTCTGAAAAATGCTTATTAATGGTGCATGTTGTACAGCTAGCAGAGCATTTAATCTACTCTAAACGAGGACCCTTTTTCATATAAATATATGGTAACACTAGGAATTAATTAATGATTCCCTATACAAACAATTAATTTAATCCTTCCCCACTCCACGTAACTCCAAACATATCCATTCTGACCAAGGCACCAATAAGAACAAGACTTATAAATTAACCTATGATGGTTTGAAATTGTTTTTACTTTATTTTATCTTATCGCAAATATGCATAGGTGATTGGCAGATAAAAAAATACCAAAAAAATTTAATTTTTACTAATTTTTTTTATAACCTTTTTTATTAAATTTTTGACACATATCACTTTTATATATATATATATTTTTTTTAAGTTAATGATCCAAACGCTCCATAATTATCACCGTATAGTTTAAGCATGTCTCATATTTTTTTTTGACAATATAGTCTTTTTCTTGATTTAACGGTTGGAAAAAATGCTTCATTATGAAGGTGTTTGGTAGCTGCAACTTTGAGTACCTTTGGATAGTTTTTTGTTAAAAATTGTTAGTGGTAATTTTTGGTATGTTTGGTGAATAAAAATATAACTTTTAGTAATTTTTGATAACTTTTAGATATTTGGTAAAATTATTATTGTAACAGAGCAAAAAAGTGGTAACTTTTGTGTGTTTAGTAAAATTTTTTACTATCACAGAATAGAAAAGTATACAAAAGTAGGACCTACTGTCATATCAAATTACTGTAACAGAACAAAAAATTGACAAAAATTATTGTTTCACCAAACAACAAATAACTATAATAGTGCAAACTTTTGGTAATTTTTTGCTCTTTTTTGAGCTACCAAACGCAACCTATGAGTTGAATTGGGAGTGTTTAGTTTAGAAAAATTAATTAAAATTTATCAATTTTTACTAATTTTTTTATATTTTTTTTAATTAAATTTTATTATATATCATTTTTACATCAAATTTTTGTATTGGGTTATCAACGACCCTATAGGGATTGAGTCTACGTTGAACGCAGAGACAAATGTGAGCCCAATTATACATTTTTGGGAATGAATGGCATTGGCATATAATTGCTATCACCTTGGGGATAATGGAGGTCGGGAACAACATCCTACCATCTTCTATGAAACCAGATCAATCAAGGCAGGATCGGATTGCTGTTATGGATATTTCATAAGATCATCACAACATAAATATACAAATATTTAGATAATAATAACTCATATAGTCAAGTACTAGGAAATCAAACCTATGAGATTATAGGAGCCGTGCCAAAAGGTATTGTCTTAATGTCGTAGAACATTCCTAGTAAAAAAGTGCGGACTCATAAGATTCCAGAATACCTCCTAGTAATTTAGAGAATTGAAGGGCGTGGTTGATAGTCGGATAGTGACACTGGATTGAACAAGTAATCCGTGGGTTTCACATATTGAAATCTTTGTTTAACAAATTTGCCACGGGATTTGTTATTCGAGACGGATGAGTAATTCGACAAAACGCAGGATACCGAATCCCACAGAAATAATAGGGTTATTAATTCTCTACTTTTGAGTTTATTTCTCGTCAAAATTTAAAAGTTTAAAATTATTTTTTTTCAACATCACATATCAAATCACATATTTTATCTCACTTTATATCTTACAAATTAAACACCAAAAAAATAATCCCACGTAAAAAATTAATCCCATATTATATCCAATCCCATATATTATTTCATGATATTATTTATCTCACATCATTCAATCCCTCAAAATAAATACAGTCCAAGATATATCTATACGTCTTTATGACTTTCAATGTGAAATTTTAAAGAGATACATAAACCCAAATGAATATTGCATATACATATATTTTTTAGAGAATTCCTTTTCAAAAAGACTTTTTATTTTATTTTATTTTTTTATAAAATATTACTAATTAAAGTTCGGGAACTTTGAAAGATAAATTCCCAACAATTACTTGTATAGTTATGTACAACGCGAAATTCTCAATTAACTATCCTCGGAACAAATTTAGGATTAGTGAAGCCCACAGCCCAATAATGGAAAGTAGTTTGGCACTTGCATCGCATACAAAGGCAGGATTTTATAATGGGGGGCCATTTTGCTGAATTTGGGTCTAGAAAAAATAGGTAAATTATATTTATTTTCTCTCAATTTTTAGATAATTATACTTATATCTCTCAATCTTTAAAAAATATACTTTTTTGGTAGGTAAATTTTAATTTTGTTACCAAAAATATAAATATTATAATATACTTGATACAACTCCCTAAAGGGAAAACACTTCTTGCAAGGGAAATAGGGCACATAAGGCTCTCAATCTCATCCACTAATAAGTTCACTTATATCCCAAATAAATACATTTGTTAATATTTGACACCTAAACCTATCCAAAGATATCATAAAATTATTATTTTCTTATTTTTTGGACTTAGGATTAACTCTTTTAATAATGGATTTAAAAAATTACACTTACTCCTATTATTCTAAAATATTTTTTACATTGATTCCAGTCATTAAATTAACCCGTTAAATTTAGACAAAATATTTCAAGGTAATCAAAAATTTGAGTGTTTTTCTTATTTTACCCTTCTTTTCTTACATTTTTATCAATTGTATGATATTTATAAAAAATTAATTGAAGAAAGATCAAAACATATCTAATAACTGCTAAAACTTAATTTTTTTAAAAAAAAAATTAAAACTTATAAATTATCATAATTTTTTTAATTTAAATTTTTTATCTAAAATTTTAGCTATATAAAAAATTTAATACTAATTTTTTTTACATAAACAAAGTATGAGGCAAGAAGTAAAACATTCAAAAAATACATACGGGCGGGTGTTTAGTGTGATAAAATGAGCTAAAATGTGAGTTCGTAATGCATGCAGTGAGATAAATTTTTAGAGATTTTCAGCAAAAACTCCTTCGCCAAACACCCCCTAAATGGGGGACAACTGCTTATGAAATTGTATTTTATTAGCAAAGCCTTATTTTAAGATTTTCATTTGAATTATGAATTTATCAAGAAAAAATAGAAGTTATATAAATTTAATTTTATAAATAACTAAAAAAATAAATATTAATTAAAAATCATTTATTTATTTTCTTAACTCAACCAAATAAAAGACAAAATTTAGGGTAAAATTCCCTAAAATATAAAATTTTAAACTAAAAAAATTCTTTTTTAATGTGGTAAAACTTTGAAACTCCAAAACACCATTTTCTATTTCCAGTAACTCAGCTTTTGCACTTTGTGCAACTAGAAGGTATGATAAAATATGAATTTTTATAATATCTTTTTGTGTAAATTTTTTAAGGTATATTATTCACATTCATAAAAAGATATTATAGAAAAATCAAAAAAAATTACATATGGGTTAAAAAAAAAGCAAAATAGAATAAAAAAATTTAATTTTTTTAAATTAAAGGTGAACTTTTTAATGTTTTATAATTTTATAAATACAACAAACACGTTTAAAAATTATCAAATAAAAAAAAATTAGTGAAATAAATTATATAGAATGAAAAAAATATGTTAAAAAAATTAAAAGGCTGATTTTTTTTTAGTTACCCAACCAACCCTTAACTAACGCTTATTTAATTGCATTTCTTAGTTGCCGATAATAGCTTACTTCTTTCTAGCTCTATTCAAAAGTTCAGAAGATTTATGGTGCTTGGTTTATCCCGAAAAAATAATTTATAACAAAAATATAAATGTATCGTATAAAAATATGTGATAAAATTTGATTAAAAAAAGAATTAAAAAATTAGTAAAATTTGATGAATTTTAATTAATTTTGATAAATCAAACAATGTGACAAACCGGTCAGGAACCCGCTACATCAAGCCCTCGATTGGAGCTTGTCTTGCGGATTCCTACTTGGGAAGATATTGGACAATTTTCACTTTCTCAATCTTCTACATTCTTGTATGTAAATCATTTCCAATCTTTTGATAACTTAAAAGCTTCAATTGGCTCTGATAAACTCCAATATGTTCTTAGTTTGATGCATGTGAACCAAGTTGTCCCTAAATTTCATTTGTATCTTACCTGGTAAGCTGCTTTAAAATGTCATAAACCTAAAAAAGTGTTTCTGAGGTAAAAAGAAAACTGAAGTCTGAGAACTTCAGTTCAACTTCAATCGAGTTTAAATTACCGTAGAGGCTAATTTTACCCAGAACTGATGAACACTACATGCTTCTTAGGGGATGACACTGGTTTTAACATTATCTGCTTCAGTCAGTGGGCTAAAGCCGGCCTGCAACAATGATGTATGCCACCCAACAACGTTACAAGCTGCGGTCTGCTTTATAGCAAGGAACTTAATTGCCCTTGCGACTGGAGGAATCAAGCCATGTGTCTCACCCTTTGGTGCAGATCAATTTGATGAAACTGATGAAATCGAAAGGTTGAAAAAGAGTTCCTTTTTCAATTGGTTCTTCATGTCCATCAATATTGGTGCACTTATTGCTTCCTCATTTTTGGTGTGGGTACAGATGAATGTGGGGTGGGAGTGGGGGTTTGGGTTTGCTATCCCGGCTGCTGCAGTGGCCATTGCAGTCGTATTTTGCTTTCAGGTAGCCGCTTGTACCGGCTCCAGGAACCTGGTGGGAGTCCTCTGACACGGATTCTCCAGGTGGTGGTTGCATCCATGAGAAAATCTCATGTGGAAGTCCCTCATGATAAATCTTTTCTTTATGAGACCGCAGATGTTGAATGTAACATAAAAGGCAGCAGCAAGTTGAGGCGCACAGAAAAGTTGAGGTAATTATCTTGTAACTGGACTTGAGCGAACTAGAATTTTTGTAGGTTATCCGAATTATATCCAATTACATATAGCATGTTTTTCATCACCAACAATTTCTATTTGGTATTTTCTAGACAATTTAACGAAATTTCATTTTTTCAGACGTTGAGTTCTCTTCCCTGCTAATTAACCAGAGCAGAATTTTCTTGCTAATTATGGTTGTTTTAGGAGGGCAAAGACTAGATACACGTCCAGCCTTTGTATTACTTGTCTAACATGGCAGCACTCAGCCTCGGAGCAGGAGCCATGTTCTTGTACTTGTCAGCTGGTTTATTTATCTAGCATTTCCCATTTTTGCTCTTGGGATGTATTTAGTTGTAAGTTTATTGATCAAACGAAAATTATTTGTCAATATTATATTTCATTTTGACTGGTGATCTATTATCTCATTTATAGCCAAATTCAAATTATTCAATCCTCAATTTCCTAACTTCCTTTATGTTTAATGGGTTTGGTTCCTAGGAATGTATCTATGTTGATACAACAATCGAAGTTGCAAAATCAGATTTACTGGGCCTAGTATTCAGAGTTCATATCTCTCAAGATTTGAAGAGCTATTTTTCTTACTCTTTAGTGGGTCCTATATTTGTCTATATCTTACTCTCTCTAAACTTTGTAATGTAGAAGTCTTGTATACTGAGTTATCCTTTATTTCTTACTTTTTAAAGTTTAAAGGAGCATGCCACTAACAAGGCTGTGAATTTATTCTATAAAGGAGAGAGTAGCTCAAGATTCTGGAGAATGGATATTTCTACTTCTATTTGGAGGTTGTACTCTTCTACTTCACTTGGTTGGCTAAATAGAAACTTTTCTGTCTCAAAGAATGTGTGCAATTTACTTGGCATCTACAACTCGGTTTCTCTCTTTATATACCCCAAACAATATCTGATCTGATGGAAACTTTTGGACCAATTTTCTGGATCTACAATTTTGTTTTCCATACATGTATATGAATTTAGGAACATCAAAGACATATATTTAATAATGCGGAAGCGTACCCTTTTGTTCCATAATCTTTGAATGCAGACTTGAATATAAGCAACAAGAATCTTTAAGCTCAAGATGAACTTTGGCGGTTATGAATCTTCTTCTCTATGCCCTAGGTCTGTATGACGGATTTTCTATGGGTGAATTTCGTCTGTCTAGGATAGAGAGGGGACCTACCCATATATTTATAGGGTAAACCCTAACCTCACTGGGCCCTCCCATAAAAGACCTACAGTGGGTTTCTTTGACCCACACTATTAACCGTCCAACCACATAATTAATAAATCAATAGGTGTACAGAAGCCCACTCCATATGGATCACTTCTTTATTGAGCCTACCCTGTATGTCTCAACTTTAAACTTGGACTCAACCTGTTTTATTTAAAACCAAAAATTCAATTAATGTGCATGCTTAATTTAAGAAAAATGCTAACACAATTTACTTGGCATCTACAACTCGGTTTCTCTCTTTATATACCCCAAAAAATATCTGATCTGATGGAAACTTTTGGACCAATTTTCTGGATTTACAATTTTGTTTTCCATAGGCAACCTTGGTTTCCAAGAGTCCAGTATCTCAATTCCAGATTTTTTGACAAGGCTGCTGTGGAGACAGAAGCTGACCTCGTCCAGGGCTCAGCAAGCCCGTGGAGACCCTGCACAGTAAGCCCAGTTCAGGAGCTGAAGTCCATCATCCACTTGCTTCCAGTATGGGCATCTAGAATCATCTTTAGTACTATATACAGTCAAGCGAGCACGATGTTTGTTCTCCAAGGCAACACCATGAACCAACACGATGGACCAAACTTGAAGATTCCATCGGCATCCCTCTCCCTGTTTGATACTCTGAGCATCATCTTCTGGACGCCCGTATACAATCAAATCATTGTGCCTTTCGCGAGAAAGTTTACTGGCCACAAGTGCGGCTTCACCCAGCTCCAGCGGATGGGTATCGGTCTCGTGATTTCCATTTTTTCCACGATCGTCAGTGGGATCTTGGAGGTCGCGAGACTCTGCTTTGTGAGAAGGCATAATTACTATGATGTCGAGAAGCTTACCACGTCGATTTTCTGGAAAGTCCCGCGATATTTGTGCTTGGATGTGGAGAGGTTTTCCTAGTCATTGGGCAGCTGGAGTTTTTCTATGAACAGACGCCTGAAGCGATGAGAAGCTTGTGCTCAGCTCTTTGTCTTATGACTGTTGCAATGGGGAGTTACTTAAGCACTCTACTTGTTACAATTGTGACGAAATTGACCGCAAGAAATGGGAAGCTTGGTTGAATCCTGAATAACATGAACGGGGGCCATCTTGACTATTTTTACTGGCTCTTGGTCATTCTCAATGTGTTCAATTTCCTTGTGTATCTTTGGATTTCCAAGAAGTGCACCTGCAAGAAGGCCACTGGAAAACCTCATTGAACCCATGGCAGTGACATTCTTCTAATAAAAAATAACTTCAGTAAATTCTTATTTTGGAATGATTGGCCTATAACGAATCTACATAATTCTGATGAACTATTGTTGTTCAAACTTCTAGTTGTATATTATTACTCTTGATTTATTCATGTATCTTGGGTTATATTTCTTTAGATTAGCAATTTATGATCAAAATTAAGTTCCAATCTAGTACACTTAGGCTGTGTTTGTTTGGTGGGATTGGATAATGGGAGATAAATAATATCATGAGATAATATATAGGATTAGATAAAAGATGAGATTAATTTTTTTTTGTGGGATTATTTTTTGATGTTTGATTGGTAGAATATAAAGTGAGATAAAAGATGTGATTTAATATGTGATGTGAAAGAAAACAATTTTGAGCCTTTAGATCTTGGCAGGAATCAAATTCTGAGGTGGGGAATTAATAATCCCACCATCCCCGTGGGATTCAGCATCCCATAAAATCGCCGGATACGGTTTCCAATTCATGGGACCCACGGTTCCTTCATCCCGCAACTTAAACGCTGGACAAAACTATCATCCGTAAGGCCCACAAACTATTAGTTCAGTCCCAGATTCTCAATCTAGTAATCAAACACGCCCTTAATCCTAAGCCAAGATATCAAAGTTTAGACTTAGAATGGAATAGATAGAAAATCACACCTTTGCGGGATAATCGTAGGAAGCTTGCTAGAAGATATTGCAACATTTGCTAAATGTAGGTAGGATATCGCAAGAAAGAGCCAAGATCATGGCATAGCATTGGAAGCTTGCTCCCACGTATAAGTATTCTCAATTTTTACACTTCAAAAAAAAATTATTGAATTATCTTTTTGCTTTTCAATAAAAAGAAGTTTACCAAATGCAATCTAAATTAAAATGACAACTAGGGCGAAGCTGGCATTCAACCAAGGGACACGTGCCTATCCTAAAAAAAAATTATCTATTATTTTTTATTTTTATATATTTATTTTTTTGTTATATTGATATCGTGTGCCTACGTAAGAAATGAAAATTTTTTTAATCCAATATTAATTGTGACCACCCAATAAAAAAAAATAAATTTTAACCTAATACACATTAATACAATTGTACTAAACCCACCCAATATGGGTTCCAGCAGAAGTACATTCTATGAAGCACGAATGTCACGCCCCTAATGTAATTTGTCCGGGACGGACGGTATGGGAAAATAGGGACAATTTTAAACAAAATGATATAATATAAAACCTGTGCCAAGGTCTAGTCAACATACAACATCATCAGAGCAACACAATCGTCCCAAATCCCCATATAAATAATTAAATCTCATACATCGAAATCAGTAATGGGACCCACACTCTGGGTCGCACAAATAAAATACAATAATCTCATAAAGATACATTTAGACTATGGTCTCCAGTAGTCAACTCAACTCGGGATGGTCACTATCCTGCCTCCTTATATTACCTGCAATAAT
>JAVXUM010000046.1:1898035-1910212 GCA_035590655.1 Pouteria glomerata
TAAAACTCATTTTAATTATTTCATTTCCTCAGAAATAATACAAAAATATACCAAAATTAAATACGGGGTGTTACAACGAATACAAATATAGGTAGAATATGGAATACAATAATTTTTAAAAAATAAGGATACGAATACAGCAAAAATACGAAAAAAAATAAACTAAAATATATATTTTATTTAAAATATTTTTGAAGAGAGCATTTATATATTACCAAATATTATATAAATAATAATTATATAGCATTAAAAATACTATTTAATCCATAAATTGTCATCATTCATACTGAAAACTACCAAACATCATTCATACACAAAATACAAATATAAAAAAATATCAAATACAATTTCATACATCCCAAAATGAAAAAAAAATTTTCACTTCCTAAATTTTAGTTGGTTCCAACTTTAATCAACTCATCAGTCCTTCTTTCACTTACTACTCCATCTCCATCATCTATAAACAAAATAAATTCCAATTCAGGCTCATCAAGTAAGAGGTTGGCGACCTTAATAATTCTAACTTCATATTCAAACTTGTCCAGGGTTTTTTTTCTTTGTTAATCGTGTCTTAGGTACACTAGAATTTGTATTAAATTAAATTTTAATTATTTATAATTTGACCTCTAATTCAATTTTATCATATCAATTTTATCCTCAAATAAAATTTGAAACATCATATTGAGACCCCACTATATCTTAAAAGTATCCCTCTTGTATTCCAACCTTATCCTAGCCATTCTTTCTTGTATCCCAATCGTATCCTACCCACATCATATGCAAAACAAAAAATAAAAAAATTAGGACATGCCAGGTATTCGGTCATATTTGTTTCTCCCAAATATTCGATATGAGTATGGTACCTAATTTGAAATATCCGTAATTTATAATGTACATTGATCAACGGTCTTAATGTTTTTAAAATGATTTAATGGTTTTAATTTAATATAATTAAAATTAATTCCAAAATAAAAGTAAAAATTAAAAAAAAAATTGATTGGGATGTAATTAATGCAGAATACAAAAAATCATATGTTATTAAAATGTAAAAGAGGGAGGTTACAGTAATAAGCTTACTACAATTGCTATAATAACTCCAAAATGATGCTATTTCGGTATTTTTCAATCGGAACGGCGCTATTTCATTTAAGTTTTTATATTCGAATGATATTCAAAATTTAAACATAATATTTAAATATATCAATTTATATTCAAATATAAAAATTTAAATGAAATGACATCGTTTTGAGTGAAAAATGTTAATATTGCATTTTTTTAAGATGATTGTAGCAACTGTAATTAATCCCCTACTCTAACCCCTAGTCAAATTAATGCACCTCAGCCCTATTTGCACTTCAACCTTAAAACACCTATTACAACTAAAAAATATTTAACTCTATTTTAACCCTTCCTTTTCTTTTTCTTTTTTCTCTTTCTCTTTCTCTTTCTCTCTCAAGTTCACGACAGATAACTTAAGGACTTTTCTTTATTTCTCCAAAGACTCCCATGGAACCCCACTGACAACCTGGATTGGAGTACCTTTCAAGCCATTAAACTTCATAAGGTAATAAATCTCTCTCTCTCAATAAATTGTAAAACTTATTCAGATTATGTATTGATTGGATAGGTTTGTTGACACATCGAGTTACATAGGAAAATATATACATATAGATATATATATATATAGGACTATGGATTGGTGATGGGGGCTTCATTGAATCAGTTAAAGAAATAAAAGAATAAAAAATAGAAAAATAAAGGAACAAGGAGAAGGGTTGCGGAAAAGATCAAAAATTGGGTATGGTTAATTTTTTATATTTTTTGCATTTACGATATTTAAGCCCTAATTAACTTTTTTTTTTGTGCATTTTCATTAATTTTTTTTTACATTTTAGCTCTAATTATTATTTTAATTTGTGATAATTAAGATTTACAATATGATGCAATTGGGATGATGCAATACTGAAATAGATTTATGAGTTACACCTTTGAGCTCTAAGGGATGGTGTAATTGGTTCTGGGTTTTATTTATATCTATATTTAACATATATTGGCTTTTGGTTCCTTATTCAAAATCATTGTATAATTAGTATCCGCTCATATATAATTTTTTAGTTCCATCTCTGATGGCGACGATAACAGCAACCAAAAAAAAAATCTTAATAAATACTTATTTACTTTCAATATATACCTTCTATTCACAACATATAAAAATTCTTTACAAAAGATGTTAAGTTATATTTGTATTTATAGTTTTAAAATCAAAAAATTTCTTGTTAATTTAAGTGAATTGCTTAAATATAATGTTGTTAGTTTATATAAGATTTCATTTGGGTAACTTAATATGATAAATTATAATAAATTTAAGGTTACATTTTGCACTTATGAATTTGAATTAAATCAAAAGATTTTGCGTTAGTTATTTAATAAAAAAATCTTAAACATAACGTTGCTAATTTATATAGTGATTTTATCATGAATTTAAATAGTTTAACGTGATAATTTTATGAGAATTTTAAAATCATTAAAAAAATAATTATTTAAAATCCTTTATGATATTGGCTCTACTATTTTAAAAAGTAGTGTCACTACTGTTTTAGTAATAATAATTAGTTATTCAGTAAATTAAATTTATTTGGTATTAATTGTTAGTTATTTAATAAATTAAATCTATCACTATTATTTTAATATTATTTAATTTCAAATCCACTAATTTAAAATTTTTAATTATCCAAATAGAGCATAAAATTATTAAAAAAAAATAATCATTTGAAATAATTTATAATAGTAACTTTCACAATTTTAAGAAGTAATGGCACTATTATATTGTAGTAATTATAAAAAAAACTTGTATAATTAGATAAATTAACTCTCTTACTTATATTTTAATATAATTTAATTTCAAATCTATTAATTTAAAAATCATTAACTATCAAAATACAATCTTAAAATAAGCAATTTTATGGTAAAAGAGTGACAGAAATTTGATCAATTAACTACATAATTAATTTTTTTTATTTATATTTTAATCACAATTTTATTAATTAAAAATTTTTACTTATCCAAACGGAGTAGTTGCTCCTATTTCTTTTTTCTTTTTCAATTTCTTTTGTTGTATTGGTCTTTTATTTTATTTTTTTTTATATTTCGCTCGATAATATTCATATAATAAAATAGGACGATTTTTAAAAATATTTCTCTTATAAACTAAGATTCAACGGTTAAGTTTTTTTTTTTTCTTTCATTCGACAATTGAAATTATTTTTATACTTTTAACTTTCTAGTCAATTCTTACTTTAATAAATTCTACTATCATCTATCTCACATTTTACCATATTTTACAAGTAAAGATTATATAAAAATTAAAATTGTTAACTTAAATTTCATTTAACTATAATTTTTAAGAAATTAATCCCTTAAAATTAAAATATTATAATTTATATTTTCTTTTACGGTATTTATTAAAAATTAATTAAAAAAAGAAACAAAAAAAAAAAGCATGCAATAACAGTAAAATTTTAAAAAAAAAATTAGAACTTAAGTATTATCATAATTTTTTAATTTAAATTTTTTCTTTAAAATTTTTACTATATAAAAAATTTAATATTAATTTTACTCGGGACACTGGTTAGTGCTAGAATGTATATATTTCTCATTTTCGCTCTCATTTCTCAACAAAACCAAGCTTGAGAAAATAATCTTCTCTCCAAATTCTCTCACCTTCCCCATTCTCCGGTTGTCACTTTCTCTATTTTCCATTTATCTTCTCCAGAAACCAGAGCTAAATGTTTATTAACCATTGAAATTTGAAACAGGGCAACGAAACCCAAAGCTTCCATTAATGGAGACAGGCAAATGAACCAGTGAAGGTCCGTTTCCAGCTCTCGATGGCGCCTCTCTCTTCTCTCTCTAAAGTTAGTGAGAGAGAGACCAAAAGCACATAACCGTCGCCTTTACAATTACACGAAATCTCACTATCATCAATGATGTTAGCAAGCATTTTGTATCTATGTACATAGTATACTTTCTAGATCCGTCTCTGGTTCTCTCTATACGAATACAAGGGCATGTATATACACACACTGATATATATATATGTATGTATTAATGCACAAGAAACATTGATTTGGAAACCATTGCTGAGTATTTTGCTCAGTGTGGACGCAATCGCCCGATTTCTCTCGAAATGTCCGAAAAAGGGGTTTGTCTGTCTTATTTGTTCTTTCGCGGTTCCTATCTAACCTAAGCTGAGAGCTCTCTCCTGTTGTGCTTCTGTATGGATTGGTTGTTCACTTTCTTTCATCGCATATGTTGGAAATAGAATGCTTGGCGTGACGCTGAAATAGTCTGCTTGCATAGCGTTATTGGATCAAGGCCAGCGTGGCATTTGCCGTGATTGTTATTCTGAGTTTGAAGTTTGATTTGCTGGAGTAATTTGCTAAATTGAAATTGAAGTTCATTTGATTTAATACTATTCTGTTTGCTTAAATGAAGTGGGTTATTATCTAAATTAGATGGTCCCATGACCCCAATTAAACTGTACTTGAACCCATAAAGAAATGAAAAGATATTTTTTGGGTTTTGGGATCGTAGTTTTTGAAATTATTTGCATGTGTGTTACAACCTCAATTGTAGATTACTTTTGTGTACTATGTTTGGGGGTTGCATGGCTTATTGTGCTGGAATTTTGCTTTCAGGGTTGGATATGTTAGAGACAAGATACTAACTTTGCTGTGTTGGACAAGTGAAGGCGGCCATTCTGCCTATTATGATGGATAGTCACGGACAGGAGAAAGATAACGAACCTTCTTTGCACAATGGAGGTGGGAATGGGCAAATAAAATCTGTTTTTGGTGTGTATTCTGATTCACACATGTTGTCTTGGTTAAAAGGACTTGCCTTAGATCCTTGTACTTCAGGGGCATCACCAAATTTAGCCCGAGCTCGACCATTGTGGAATCAAACTCTTAAAGTGCGGAAAGTTATGACTTTGAGTGGTTCTGAATTTCCTTGGGTAAGCACGAAATTATACTCTTCCATTGGCATATCCTCCCATTTTGCACAGACTTATGATAGCTATATTGCACTTATTTTATTGAATGGGAAGGAAAGAATGGGGTCTTAGCTCAATTCAAAAAATTTCATTTCTATTTTAAGGGGTTAGCTGCAAAGCCCTTTAACCTTTTGCTACGATCTATGAACCCGCAGGCCTGAACCACTAACTTGTGAGAATCACAAACCATTAGATCTTGTTGTTTTGTGAATTGTGACAGTAGCCTTTTGCCTGTTTCATACCAACACCTTCTAGAAAGCTTAAACACTGTCACGGTGTCACATCTAATTATTGCTCAGCACACTAGACAAGCCAAATCCTGCGTCGGCTTATCTTTGTCCTTGTTGATTCAATTTGACTCAAATTGACTTTCTTATGACCAAAACAATGTTATTGTTGTTTCTTCTCTCTCTCTCTCTCTCTCTCTCTCTCTCTCTTAAATGTATCTGTGTTCCTTTTAACAGCAAACACATTCCTCCCCAATAATATCATATTTCTTATTGATTTGAAGATCCAAATGCAGTACATCCGCATTTTTTTTTTTTTTTGAAACAAGGTGTAGGGGTAGGAAGATGCACATATTTCCCCCCTTTTCTGATGTTTGTTTCACAAATTACCACGGGTATAAGCAATCCAGACCCGGGGGCTGTTAACCCACGTACTCTGGATTAGACAATCCCACTGTATCTAAGGATTACTCTTTTGGATGCCAAATTATGAAATTACCCTCCCCAAATTCATAGTCTCAAGATTCAGTGACTGGAATTATGCCATCTTTTCCTATCCATGTAACAAAGGTGACCTATAGGTTTTAAACTTTGCAATGCTGCAATTGGTCCGACTTAACAATCTCCTAAATTTTATTCTCATAAATCTCTTTAGTACTAATAGGGAAAATAATTGCAAATGCACTTCCCAAGCCAAGCTGTTTTTCCTTTCCCTCTAAGGGTGGAGTGTGTGGAATACTTCAGTGGCTCAATTCGTTTGAATTGGAATTAATGGCTCTTTGATACCTCAATTTTGTCTGTCTTAACTTAATGAATATCTGTATTTACTTTTGGTATATAACAAAACACACATGCCACAATGAAAAGGGGGAAGGATTGTCATGATAGATGCATACAATTATGGTGTAACATAGAGGTATAAAGTTTGTGATGTGAACTCTTGTTGAATGTCTTAAACCCACGATCAATTGAATCAAAAACCCAAGAAAGCTAATATCAAGATCAAAGAATGAAGAATTAAGACCCGTTAATTTCTTAAATCAAGAATCTTGGATTGAAAGTGGAAGAACGCTACAAGAACGAATTCTTAATAAGTTCAGAAGTTCTTTGAAGAATAAGAGGAAAACACTTCACTTTAATGCCAAAATAATACTCTAATTTTGTTATTCAAAACTAAATCCCGAATTTATAATTGTTCATAAAGAAAACTAGTCCTAATTAAATGGCCCAAATTTGTCCTAATAATAAGTCACACCCATGGGTCATTTTAATTAGTAAAGTTTGGGGGCCCAAAATTATTAAAACAATCACACAAACCTAAATCTTATTTAAAATATAACTTTAAAACCCAAAACTTAGAGCCCCAAAGTAGGTTTCAAAGCCCAAAAAATAATTAGAAAACTTTAAAAGCCCAATTCGCCTCTTCAATTAGTGGTTTAGGCTGCCGTCTTGACTTGGATCACATGCACCAATTTTGGTTCCTCCTCTTTTAGGCCCATCTTGAATATTGTCTTGTTTGTTGCATTTAAAGCCTCATTCAACATAGCTTGAACAAGCCCAAATATTGCTTCGTTGATCTTCTTTGCTCTAGTTTTTGTTATTGGTCCATTTGGAACATGCAATAGATCTTTGACTCTTGATCTTCCTTAGTACTCATCAGTTTGCATCATAGCCCTTCATGGATACTTTTCCATTTTCAGTTATATTTATTTTGATCTACTTAGGGGGGCATTATACTTCTAAATTTAACATGTTCAAATTGATATTTCTAGAATCTTTAGTACAAGGACAATATTCAATTTGTGATTTTGATGTTGTGTCTAATGCATTCATAAAGATGTTAGTCCATCATGGTCATGCTTCAATTTAATTGCTTACTGTTGTAATGCAATAAAATGCATTGTTCTGCCATTTTCCATAAATTGGTGAGAAGCCTTAACTAAAATGATCTGTGTAGAAAGAACATAGGCATTTGTAAATAGCTCCTATCACGGCTATCATACTTTGTAAATAGCAAACTGAGTGGATACCAAGGCCTAGTTTGGTTTAAAGAAATGGAACGGTTGGTGCACTTTCATTCCATTACCTTATTTGGTACATTTATTTAAAATGGGAATATCCCATTCCCCAATTTTCATTCCTCTTTGAAAAGAGGAAATTCCCATTTCCTTGTAATCGATTGCTCTGTCTTGGCCATTCTTTCTCCCTCTCCGAAGAAAATGACAAGGAAAAAGCAAGGATATCTAATGAAAATGAAGTGAAAGAAATTATTTTGTTTTTTTTATTAGCTCAAGTTAGAAAGTAAAAAATATTTTTATATGATTTTTAAAATAATAAAGTTGATTTATTTTTATTACACTGTATTTAAAATATGTAACCAAAATATGGGAATTGGAATGCCTATCCCTGCGTTTTTTTTTTTTTTTTTTAATATCATCATAATGTTCCATTCCCATTTGCATCCCTATTCCATTCTCACTCTCATTGCCATTCCATTTTCTTGTACCAAACTAGGCCTAAGAGTTTTCTTATGCATATGGAGCTAAAGGTTTGGTTAATGGCCATCAATGCTAGATTAATATCATATCTGGAATGCAAGATATGCATTGGGGGTTGGTGTGGATCTAATCAGCTAACAATGAGTTGACCAAACCTATGGGTTTAGTAGAATGTTTAAAGGCTACAAGAATCGAAAACTATATTCCGGGGGTTTGGAACTGAGTATGCTCCGCGTACGTGTGGCGGTGGGAATGCATGGGCAACTCCTGATGCCATGCCTTTCTGTTTTTCTGAGTAAGCAGAGCAATTTTTTAGGTGCTCTGGTGTTTATGATATTGTATATTAAATGGGTGCTATGATTCCCTCCAACTAGTTGAGAATGATATAGATGGATCTTTTAGATGATATGATGATGAAATTTATTAGCTTGCTTCAGTGCATATGGATCAATTTAATGACACATGATCACATTTGAAACCAGAAAAGATGCCAAAGCATAAGCAGATTTTATGTTACTGTTATCGTTATTAAGATGTTATATGTTTCTTGAAAACTTTATGTTCAGAGGGAATTATGTAGATTTTTTAATACAATTTTGAAGTCCATCGATCTGCGTTGTAAGTTCTTTTTTTGGTAAGTGAGGTCTTAGTTGTAAGTTGACATCAGTTGAACCACGGAAAGAAAATAAATGGATGGATGGAATGGTGTTTCAGAGCTTCTCTTGTAGAATAACGAGCGTTTATTCTTTACTTTGAATCACATTTTTGACGTTTTATTTCTTATATTAACTTATAATTGATCCAATGAAAAACTATATTTGCTTGCACCTATTACTGCTAGATTAATTTCCTACCTTTTTCCTTTTTATTTTTCAAGTTAAAAGTTAAATGTTCAACAATTTATCTTTTTTGACGTGTATATTAGAGAAATTTCTTTAAACAGGGGATTCTTTAAAATCTAATCTCTTCAGCAACGTCAGACTCAAAAGTTATCATTCCAAGCCATGAGAAACTTACATGAACTCGCATATTTTCTGCATAACTTTCTATTACCATTTGGAATACAAAAGTGAAAAAACATATGATTGTCTCTTGTTGGTTTCGCCTCTGTCAGTCGGTGGCTTGCAAATAAATTTCACAAATATTTCCTATCTTTTCGGAATTAACTTATGTTATTTATGTTTCGGAGAAGCTGGTATAAAATTCATGATTCTTGCGACCAACATTTTGTCATTTTCCCTTTATACTTAAAGAAACTGTGTATTGTCATTGCCCCAGCTTACCAATAAATTAAACTGAATTATCTGTATTTGGAAGCATTTCTTAGTTCGTATGTGATCTCTTTATTTTGACCATCAATCTTTTGCTCTTGCCCATTCTTATGAAACCTCCTCCATTTTTCCAGAGAAAGCGGAAACTTCAGGAGTTTCTAATAGACAATTTTGCTGCTGGGCATGGATTGACTTTGGAAACATCTAATCGGCGAAGTGTTCCAAAACTGACGCGAGGGCAGTTATCACATGCCTCTTCAATTTCTTGCTTGTTCAATTCAGTTGACTCCCCTGACTATTTAACCCGTAATAAATTCCTCTTGAACTCAAGCAGTTCCAGCAGTTTATTGACATCTGAGGGTAATTTTCCAGGAAAGCAAGTACCCACAAGATTCTTCCATTCTGTTAATACAGCAGACTGGAGTTCATTGAACAAGGATGTTTGTCCTTTAGTTGAGTCTGATGAATCGGTCAATGGTTCAGTCCCAATGAGCCCTGAAAACCTGACCCACATTGATGTGTCCTCATTGGAGTTGGATAACTCAGTTAACAGTTCAAGTGCCTCAAGTTCTGATGAGACAAAACAAGTGCATCTTCAGACACCTCAACAATCAATCGGGTTTTTGAACTTCATTAGTGATCATATGGAAAGAATGGTTATTCCAGTTGGTCCTCGTTTCCAGGCTGATGTTCCAGGGTGGACAGGTCCTGGCCACAATGAAAATCTTAGTTGTATGGACTCTGAAAATTCAAGATGGTTGGGCACCCGAATTTGGCCTCCAGAAGAAACAACTATGGAAACCACTGCAAAAGCAGTCAGGGGAGGGAGGCCAGACTCTTGCTCCTGTATTTCTCCTGGGTCTATTGATTGCACCAATCAACACATTCTCGAGGAAAGGCTCCTCTTGCTATCTGACCTTGGTCCCGCATTCATGAGCTGGAAATTTGATGAGACAGGAGATGAAGTTTCTAACTCATGTACATCAAAGGAAAAAGAGAGATTCAAGTTACTTACAAAAACGTATCTACCATCCAATGGAAGAAATTTGTTGAAACATGCTTCGAAGTGCTTTCCATCCAAGGGCAAAGAAAGTGTCGCGAGCTACTACATTAATGTGCTTATTCCGAGACGTTTGAGCCTGCGAACTAGGTCATCCCTAACACAAGTTGACAATGATGGTAATGAGGTGAAAGACACTGATCACAGGCGAAAATTTAATGGTAGGAATGCCATGATAGGCGGTTCTAAAGATGTAAAAACTCGATGCATGCGTCTGCATTCTTGAATTGCTCGAGGGTCACCAATGTCTAAAACCCATGCAGAAGGTGCATTTCTATAGCTTTATTTTTGTAGCCACCCATTTTCAAGTATGCCTCAATTGCATTTCTTGGGTTTAGGCAAAATATTTCAATATTTGGTAACTCCGTTGGGTTGATTCACTGACATTTGTTCTGCTGCAACTTTTTTTTTTTTTTTTTCCTGTGTGTGTACTCTGAATATGATTTTATTTTTGAGAAAGCACAAAGTGAATATGCAAGTGCTTGCTGTTAAGTGAATTGGATTGTTTGATACGATGCACTATTTCTTGAATTTCCGGCTTTTTTTTTTTATAAAGGTAAATGGAGAAGGAGGTAATCACCGGGATCGAACCCGGGACCATGAGCGGGCGAAAGAAATATTTTGCCACATAAGTTAAAAGCCACGCTCTCTTGAATTTGAATTTCGGGCTTACCCATAGCATATTCAAGAAATTGATTTTCTTACGCGAAGGTTTGATGTCTCCTGGTCTTTGTCAAAATGTGTTTATCTATATTCCCTGGGGTAGGGTAAGAGTGTGGGGTGGTCGCATGTGTTCAGGTATCAGACCTATCAAAACTCTGACGTTAGAATATTAGAATATGGGTCCAAAAATTGAGTAGAATACGTGGGCATGTTATGAATATTTAAATATAATATATATTTTGTAATACATTGTCATAAAATACAATTATTATTTACAAATATACTTGTAATTAAATAGAATTTGAACAAAAAAATGAGAAGGAAGATGAACTACAAAAAAAGATTTGATTTGATTTGATTTTTTTTTAATCATCAAATGTATTTTGTTACTTATTTAAGAATTGTTAAAAATTAAAGGTTCTAAGTGTACGGGTGTAGGACACAACCTGTAACCTTACCGTCATAATATCGTATCCAATGGACACAGAAACATTGGAGGAAATAAAAAGAGTCCACGTAACACCGGTGTTTATAATATGCAAGAAGGTGAATAGCATTCAGGGTGATAAGTAAAGCTGAGCTGTTGATAAAGTCTGATCTTGTGTGGTAGACAAAAATTGTCAGTTATCTGTGAGAGCAAAATCATCTCATCTTTATCAGATATTGCACTGACTGTTGCAAGAGAGAACTTTGTCTCTTTTTTTTTTTTTTTTTTTTAAATTATTATTGGTAAGGGTCTGGTTCTCTCTTGTTACTGAGATGACCGGTTATGGAACTCCTGTATCGATCTGAAGTTTAATATCAATGTATGAGTTCAGTAGCTGTATTTGTGGACGATAAATGCACTTTTGCTTTAGTTTTCAACCATTAGGGTGTTCCTTGTTAGTAATTGATATATATATATATATATATAACTGTCTGTCTCAGTGGTGGTTTTTGTGGTAAGTTCTTGTGTTGTTTTCAATATTGGGTAATTTGAAATCACAATTTCAGAAGGTAAAATGGAGATTTGAACTTCAATATGAGCTAGGAACTAAATTACATACAATTTCTAGGGTTTGATTTCGACATGCATTGGCTTAGTTTTGTGTCTAGTTGAACAGTTGTACGCAAAACCATGTTGCCTTTAAGGTGATTGGAATAGTTCGGTTTTTGAATTATTTAGACTTCATTTGGCTTATTTTTTTATTTTTTGTTTTCAATTTTTATTTTTTGTTTTTTGTTTTGAGTTCATTTTTTATTTTAAACTTTTAAAAATAAGGAAAACAATTTAAAGCGTAATTGGTTATTTGTGTTTTCAAATTTTGTTTTAGGACATAGAAAATGAGTTTACACATAAAATAAAAAATGACAAAAAATTATTTTGAGTATTTTTAACTCAAAATAAGAAAAATATAACATTTTT
>JAVXUM010000046.1:1949310-1971918 GCA_035590655.1 Pouteria glomerata
GCATTCTGAGTAACTTTGTAAATGTGTTTAATTTTCATGAGCTGAATTGATTATCACAAGTCAGTGTTTCGCGAAAATGAAGGCAAGGGCATGGCGTCCTGTGGGCGAAGGATGACGAGCACACCAAACATCCCAAGCATTGGGAGGACAAGGAGCCACTTCAACAATCTGTAGTAGTACATGTGGAATGTGAGGGAGAATTCATCCGAGAAATACAGTCCATTCTTGTCAACCATCTCCACCAAAACTGTGCCGGTGGTCCTCACTCCCACTGTTGGAAGCTTAATCCGATATTTTCCAGCACGGTCAAAGATTTGGTTTTGCTTTATTGTTCTCTCTCCTTGGTAATTACCAGGAACTAACAAGGTCGTCTGCATTGTTTTTTTAAATAAAATAGATTAGTCTAGAAGGGTTAAAATGATTAACCATCAGCTGTGTACCACCACATAATGGCTTATCAGATGTATGTAGGGTGCAAGGAATGCACTTAACTGTCACATTGTAAGGTGCTTGAGACCCCGATGGAAACCTGTATCTATCTACAATCTCAATTTCAACCCAAAAGCTTTTACCCTCTTCGTCGCGAAAAGCTCTTGATGAAGGTGAAACATATACCCCTTCACGATTAAAGCGATTTGCAAAGTTGTTTCTTCCCTGATTGTGTGATCTCCATGCCTGAAAATGCACAATATTTAATTAGACATCAACTAATGCAGATAGCAAAATGTCATCGTGCCAGAACAAATCAGATCAAGTTCCATTTTGCCTTGAGGGGATGATGGGGAGCTGGAGTTGAGAAACAGAAAACATTGCCATTCATTGTTGACACAATAAGATCGAGATCATCGCCACCATCAACATTGTCTGCCAATACCATGCTATATCTGCAATGTAAAAACTTTCACATTTCAGCTAAATTCAAGAGGGCAAACAGGAGTTTCATGCATCAAAGAGGTTCAAAGGTTTAAATGTATCTTACGATGTTTCACCAATATCCACCACATCAGCACATGAAGTGGGTCCATCTATAAGATACAAATAACCATCAAATGATGTGGTAACAATAGTTAGACCCTTCTTTTTATCCCCACGTTTGCTTAAGTCAACAAGAAGAACTTGATTCATTACTCGCCCATGAGTTCTATATGGATATGGACGCACATTTGACCCATCCTTGCCACTAAGAACATGTATGTTTCCTGATAAAGTTGGAATTACAACATCAGTGTGGCCATCCCCATCTACATCACCTATGCTGGGACCCTGAGGAACACAAAAGTATTCAATGAAAAGTTAAAACAAATTTTTATGGCTTCAGATATAATAATCCACAAGCTTCACCATAAAAAATAAGAACTATAATAATCCACATAAAACACAATATGACAAAGGAAATAAGATGCATGTCTTACCTGTGAAACAAGACTCTTAACATGTGTTTCCCAAATTTCTTTTCCCTGCGCAGTCCACGCAGCAACATTTCCATGTGCATCAGCAGTAACTAGCTCAATCTTGCCATCATCGTTGATATCAGCTGCAACTACAGCTCCCTGAATTTCAGCCATTTCAAGAGGAAACTTCTCCCTCACTTTGCCTGAAGTAGAAATACTTCAGCCCCCAAGTTCAAAAAGAATCACACAAAGCAAGACCACAAAAAGTAATACGTCAAGCACAATGCCTAAAAATTTTTATAAGAGAAAAATGTACTACTTTAGGTCAACCAATTGTTAAACAGATATTTTGGGAAGTTTATTTTTTCAGTTCATTGAAGGAAAATTTGTTTCTAGACACTAAAATCTAGGCTCGGACCCAATTGGCTCCAAAGAGAATCCTTGACAAACACCAGGAGCTGTCTGTTAGCCACCCAAATCTAACAGTCAGTGGACAATATGATACCATCTAATTGTTCAACAAATTTTGGTAATTTCCTGGATATAAAACCATAACTTGAGAAATTTCATTCAGATGATAAATCCAGACAAGGCCACCCATGTCTTAAATAATCACATCACAGTGGCAGTAACTCCAAAGTAATATTACTGAACAACATGAAACTGATAAAAATCCTCGAAGCGTTTATCCATATCAAAAATGCATATTTAGCAAAGAACATCATGTTGTTGAATTAGTTATCGCCTATTTACAACAGAGCTCATGCAGGGAGCATGACAGTAAATTTTTAAAAGAGAAACACTACCTCAGGTACATATCTAAACCACACAGCAAGTATAAAAATGTAGAATAAAATGAAAAATCAAATAATAGGAGATTCACGTTCTTACCCTTATGATCCAAGACGTAGAACAAGCCAAAGGATGTTCCAACAAGAATGTCCAAGTTCCCATCACCATCCAAATCAACAACAGTTGGTGAAGAATTTATGTATGCACGAAATTTTCCATTATCTGTGCTCATATCTAGTTGTGTGCTCCATTTAACTTGCTTTGTATCGAGATTAAAAACAACAATACCAGCTGCTACATATTTATGGATATCAATACCACCAAGTTCCTTTGAATGCTCTGGGTTGTCATAGTACCTGTCCACTTACGCTTAGTTAGCCAAAAGATACACATTCCATCCTGCTTTTTGTTTGTGATACAAAACAAGAGGGAGAGAGGGAAGGTGATGAGTACCAAGGAAGATCAAGAGCCAAAGATCCATTGCATGTTCCAAATGAGCCAATAATCAAAGTTAGAGCAAAGAAGATCAAGGAAGCAATGTTTGGACTTGATCAAGCTACGTTGGATGAGGCTTTAAATGCAACAAACAAGACAATATTCAAGATGAGCCTAAAAGAGAAGGAACCAAGATTGGTGCATGTGATTCAAGTCAAGGACAGTGGCCTATACCACTAATTGAAGAGGCAAATTGGGCTTTAAAAGTTTTCTAATTACGTTTTAGGCTTTGAAATCTACTTTGAGCTCTAAGTTTGGGTTTTAAAATTATGTTTTAAATAGGATTTGGGTTTGTGTCATTGTTTTAATATTTTTGGACCAAACTTTATTAATTAAACTGACCCATGGGTGTGACTTATTATTAGGACAGATTTGGGCTATTTAAGTAGGGCTAATTGTTCAATTAGGGCTAGTTTTCTTTATGAACACTTATAAATTCAGGGTTTAGTCTTTAATAACATAATTAGAGTATTATTTTGCATTAACGTGAGGTGTTTTTCTCTTATTCTTTAAAGAACTTCTGAACTTATCAAAAATTCGTTCTTGTGGCGTTCTTCTACTTTTAATCCAAGGTTCTTGATTCAAGAAATCAACAGGTCTTGGTTCTTTATTCTTTGATCTTGATATTAGCTTTCTGGGTTTTGATTCAATTGAACGTGGGTTTAAGGCATTCGACCAAGGGTTCACATCAGAAGGGGAATCAACAAAAAAAGCAAACAACCATTTGCTCAATATCAGAACCAGATAAGCCTAATTAGTTCATACTTTCAATTTTGTACCTGGAATATATAACGACAATGGAAACAATTAGCATAAGAGATCGAAGATACATCTTTACTAGAACTCCTCGAAAGAGGCACTCTATTCTAGCACCCTAAACAGGAATTAAATCACAAAGGCAATTTAGCTTGTCTAATTGCACATACTCATAGCAACAGAGCCAAGTGGTTTTCCCTAAATTGTGCATCTATTATTTCCATTTTTAATATTCCCTCAAAGCATTCATTTCTTATCCTATCAAAATTCTCATTTGACCTATATTGTCAATATATATATATATATTTTTTTTTTATAACAAAAATTATATTAAAAGGCATCAAGGGGATGCTACCCAAATAAAAATAAAATTAACTTTGTCAATGGAGGGGAGAAATGATGACAGAACATGTGGCTTCCAAAAATGCCGGTAACTAGACAATTTTTAAACCATTCTTACAAAGCTCTACTTTAAGCACAATTGATCCAAGATATAAAAACAGTCACTCTTAGGTATCATTTAGCTATTAACCTTTAGTCTATCTTTATTTTTATTTCCAGTTCTGCTAAAACTGAGGGTAGTATAATAATAATTAGTCATTGTGTTGATTCAACAAATTACCAAATTTGATTTAGGCCCCATAGGCATGATGGATATGGTCATAGAATGTGATTTGTCCTCCTAAATCCAAATCAGTGTGAATGAATTTAAGTTTCAAAATATAGTAGTCTAGGCATGGTGGCACTAAAGAAACATGAAGCCAATGGATATTACTGCAATTCTACCAAACCAACATATAGGAAAGGAATAAGTTTCTAAAGAGTCTAAGCTAAGGCCATGTTTTGAATAACTAAGCTATCATTTAAGCAATGAGCAAGACAGTTTCCAGAGAATGTGAGGATTCAAGGAATAGCAAAACAGTTTCCGGAGAATTACGACATGCTGGGGAAGAACAAAGTCTATCAAGATCCACACAAATTCACCCACACACAAAACCAGATAAATTTCACCCCGGTGCTGCACTACACCCGGATGAGAAGCTCAGAAGAACAATTTTATCCTATCAAACTCTAAAGCTAGGAAAAACACTCCGCATATCCCAACTGTATTAGATATATGAGGAACTTCCCGTGTGTTATAAAAGCTGCATCATGATGATTACTCTCATATGTAATCAAGTATTAGGTCATTTCTTTACCAAAAATGTACATACTATGTATTGAGACAACTAAATTCAATTATAAGAAGTGAAAATTATAGCATACTTAAAATTGGGAGAAAGCATCACATATCTAGAGGGAACCTGCTTTTGTAACAAAAAAAGAGGAAAAATACATACAAGTACAACATGCTGCTCAGGCGCATTAGAAATTAAAGGTTGTCTAAATTAATTAAAATTTGAGTGGCCAGAAAATAAATAGCACCACGCAAAGGAAATGACTATATAACATTATGGAAGGGAACTCACTCAGGATCAAAGAAGTAAGATACAGCAACAACCATCTCTGTGACCCCATCATTATCAATGTCTGCTATTACCTAATGAAAATGAGAGAGACATTCCATTGAAGCCCCAATTCAATCAAATAAGCATCTAACAGGAAACAATTCATCAACCATTACACTTACAGGAGTGCATAAGATGTGGGAGTCAACATTCACATAGTTTTCCAGTTTTTCATGTAGTGATTCAGTCCACTCCTCATCTCCCCACATGTTTTCATCCACATAATCATCATAGTCATAATTATACTCATCAGCCAGCTCGTCACTATTTCGGAACAACTCAAAAGATGAATCAGCATCTGCGGCCAAGCCTTGGTCATTTTCCACCGTCGGAACATGACTACCATCTTTGCTATTAGCTTTGAAATCAGAACCACCAGCCTCTGACCTTTTTGAGGCATCATCTTCAAGAAGCCGTCTACCAATGTGAGTTCCATTCTCAGCTGCACTGAACTTTGCTGATCCAGAATCCACGGTAACATTATCCATGCCAGTGGGCATCTTGATCCCTGTTTCTACTTGACCATCATTCATTTTCCGTTGATTCTCTATTTCAGACAAATTCAATTTGCCTTGATTCTCTGTATTGGATGCATTCAATGTGTTAGCCCCAGCAGCTATTGGTGTTGAATTCGAGGTGCTTGATCCAGTTGTACTTCCATTAGCTTCTGCATGGGAGTCCAACATTTACTGATGAAGTGTAATCAGAAGTGCACTTTAACAGTCATACAAAGCTAGGAGTTCAAGCTCAATCTTAACTGTTATAGGTAAGATTCAACGTTTGGGATGTCGGTTTCTACAGAACTTTGTTAAAAGCATCAATATCCATGATTTGTTAACATTACAAGAACTAAACTACAATCAAAAGAACAACAAAATTGCCATGACACAGGACAACTTTAGAAAACCTGGCCCGTTACTATCAAAGAGCAGATATTTTTGGTGGGTTTGGCTATGGAGAGTTGATAACGTTAGGGTCCTGAAAGGAGGAAGAAGACTTTTGAGTTTGGCAATAGAAGGAACTAAATTTTGAAAAAACAGCCAAAATTTTTGGATTTAGACAAGAATTCTCAGGATAGCCTAATTTGGGGGATCTTAGGCACTAACTTGAAAGAACCAAAATTAGAAGAAATGGTTAGGTCGATTGGATAGCGAAAGGTTAGGGTACAACGACAAAAAAGAAGGCTGTTCCCGGTCATAACATGAATCCAGGAATACTAATTACATGGAGGAAGAAAAAGTAAAGGAAAAATAATTTCACCTAACCTTCCTTAGCTTAGCCCTTGAGATAAGGCCACATAAAGCATCACAGAATTCAAAGTTTCACAAACCAGAAACCTCAACTCCCCATGATTAGATCATACAAGAATTTATAAGCCACTAGGCTTTTGTCTCCCTACAAGACTTACAACTTAAGAAATCTTGACCATTATTCAACTAAAATAAAGTAAAAAATCATCAAATATATCCAACAGCATTTGAAACTATAAAATGTATAAAACTGAACTCAAAATAACGTTGAACGTGAATTAAAATTTACAGCGTGAGTTTTATGCACATTCCACAGATGCCCTTTCCCTTTCTCTTCTTTTCATACTCTGCAGCATGCTATCCATATAAAAATGGTATCACTAGGGCATCCAACAAAAACTGATAAAAGAAATAGTCTTTAGCTGTGCATTCACTGACACTTTAACCAATCCTAACCAGCACTTAAGCATTCATCCACACTTACTTGAAAATTAATAAACCAAATATTAAGTTCGCTAAGAGACTCTAAACTCGTGATTCAGATGACAGAACAATCACTAAAATATCTACAAATCAAACATTCCAATGACATTTGAAACCAACACCACATTGCCCATGTCCTTGATATGCTCCAACATATCTGGATACCAATCAAATTCATTGAACACTACTTTATTTAATCACCATGTTTTTTTTTCTTTTTCAGTAAGTAATCACTATGTTGATCCTATAATGAGCTCCCTCCATGAAATCATTGCATTTTCAGACAGATGGAGATGAGAACTTACGGGGAATTGAATTCATGATAGCCTCCTGGATAAGTTGTTCATCATGAACATCTGGATGAGAACGGTCCACTGGATCTGAATGCAAACCAGCGTACCAATCTTTAGAAACTTTCAGCCGAGGCATCTCCAATTTGTCTGACATCATGTAACCAGAAACCCTATAGAAGAACAAGTAGAACTCCTCTTCAGTCTAAAAAAATGTTAAGCTCAACTATCACCATGCTGTAAAGGAAAAAAGTCCCACAAACGAATAGGAGAGAATTACCCAAAAAAGAGCACCTCCCCATTGTAGGTGGCCAAAGCTATTTCTCTCACACCATCCTTGTTAATATCATATAGGAGAGGACTAGAATGTACAGTTGACTGATGAAAAGCAGGCCAACCTGATAAATTATGAACACTAGATAAAATGTTTGCCACACATGGATCAAAAGCATGTAACATCTTGGAAGTTATATTCCCAATTACATTTCTTTATGTCATATAAATGTAATACACGTCATTAAAAAATTTAAGCAGTGATTGAAAAACATTAAAACCTCACATTCCACTGGTGCTTCTCACTAGACTAGAAAACAATGTGCCTAATGGACTTAATTAACAAACTGCATTAGCCAGGTAAGTCCCTACCACAACACTGTCCTTTCAAGCTAGTCAAACAACAAGTAATACCTGGCATTTTATCTCCATCAGAACCTTCTAGAACTTCCAAGTAGTGAACAAAAGAAGGAACAACGATGTCAAGCTTTCCATCACTGGCACATATAACATGAATGTCATAATCAATTATATCCAAAAATCGAACAAACGAAAAGGGAAAAACACAAAGTTAGACTCAATTAAAAAGAAAAAGCAACAGCATAAAACAGATGGAATCCATGACCTTTTAAATCATCAGGCAACAAATAAAACAGGTTTACCATAATCTTTCGATTCAAAGAATAAAACTTAATGGAAGTTAGGTTAGAGGGGTTGGATTTTTCTGTTGTTTATGATTGCTAATAGTCAGTGTCATGAAAGTGCTTTTACTAAAGACGAGGCTTGGATAGTTTTGAAAATGTTAAATGGGGACAAAGCTCCACGCCTATAAGGATTGACCGTTGCATTCTTCTAGTGTTGGGATGTCATTAAAATGGACATATGCAGGTTTTTAAGGAGTTTTTTTATTTGGGGAGTTCAAGAAAAGTTCCAATGCTTCTTTTGTTACTTTAATTCTTAAAAAATCGGGAGCAGTGGAGATCAAGGATTTTAGGCCAATTAGTTTTGTGGGCAACTTATACGATTGATAGATAAAGTGTTTGGTATGATACTAAAGAATGTTTAAACAAGTTTCTGAAACTCAAAATACTTATGTAGATGCAGCTTTAATAGTGAATTGTTTAGTTTCCATCACGACTTGTTTCAGAAACTCAAAATACTTAAACAATTCACTATTCTAGATGCAGCTTTAATAGTAAATGAAGTCGTGGATTATAGGTTGAAGAGTGGGATTTGGGGGGCTATGTGCAAACCTGATACAGAAAAAAATGCTATGATAATGTTAATTGGGATTTTTTGTTATGCCTCCCAGAAATAATGAGTTTGGGACAAAGTGGAGGGAATGGATTCAATGGTACCTTTCTACAATAACTTTCAAGTCCTCATCAATGGAAATCAACCTAGTTTGTTTCTCTATTTCTCCTTTTTTATCATTTTGGTGACGGAAGTCTTCAATAAACCTACCCAAAAGGCCATGCAAGGAGGATCCATTTACGGGGTTTATGGTAGGTGGAGCTGACTCCGATATGGTGGAGATTTCTCATTTTTGTTTGTCGATGATTCGACAATTTTCAGTTAGGAAGATCCATTTCAATTAGATCATTTGAGATGCATGTTACGAAGCTTCGAGGTAGTTTCAAGTCTCATAGTTAATCAAGGAAAGCCAGAGCTTTAACTATGGGAGAGATGGCTTATTTGGATAAGTTTTCTTCTATGATAAGATGGAAGGTAGCTTCTCTACCTTCATTGTGCTTGAAGTCTCCTTTGGAAGCTTTACACTAGGAAAAGAAGACTTGGAATGGGATTATTGATAAATTTCAAAGGTGATTGGTTGGTTAGAAAAAATGTTCTCTAAAGGGCTAGAGTCAAGTTCATAGCTACCAGAAATCACCACTTCCCTTGCGAATCACATTTTGGATGGTAAATGTTCTGAAACTTGATACACTAATGTTCCAATATACTAAATTTGACAATCCAAACAAATGATATTTCTATTATATTTTCATTAGAAAGTTCCTCTGAAAATAGTGAATTGATAAACAAATTGTGTGACAATAACCAATAAGTTCAAACTTTTATGAAAGGATAATGAATAAAGTTTCTCATCAAATAGAAGATGCACTTAGTTCTATCAAAATCTACATTGTTTTATTTCATTTATTTTTTTTATTTTAAACAAGTCACTTTTATTTTCCAAAACATTTTAATAATATGACAACCGTGGCAACGTTTGGAGTCTAAAAAAAAAAATACAAAACTCTACAAACATGAATTACGAGACTATAAAATTTAAATTTTTTACTCACTGCACAAAACACGAGCCACTAACTTTTACAATTTTATACAACTCCAAACACGCCCTGTATAAAAACCTATCTCCATAATATTGCATTTTGGAATACAAGCGTACCATGTTCCCATTTTCGTTTCATGTACCAAAACAATCCACATTTTAGGTAACATTCAAGCTAATCAAAAGCACATTGACCAACATGCCAACGTATTTCATGTCCCTTCTTAATGAGTTAGTAGCAATAGCATAAAAGTTGGAGAAGATCTTGAGAGAATTTCTATGAGGAGGTATAAGGATGAATAAATATCATTTAATAGATTGGGAACCTATTGTAAACCAATTCAAGGTGGGGTGGGTATTTGGAGAACCAGGAAATTCAATGAGTTAATGGTTGTGGTTGTGGAGACACAAGCATGAGAAAGATAATTTTTGGAGAAGGATGGTAATGGCCAAATATGGTAGCATTTGGGATGACTAGGGCCAACCGTGGTCAAGGCTATTTGCACCTGAAACTAGTCTGTGGATAGGTACTAGAAGCTTCTCACATGAATTTTTAAAAGATACTTCTATTCTATTAAGTTGGGTAGAGGGTATCTAGTAAAATTTTGGAAATGTGCATGGATTGATGGTAATATTTGTTCCATGATTTGTTTAAGTTAGTCGTGGATAAAGAATCTACTAGCGAGGAGTGCATATTGAAATAAGAATATGGTTAAGGACCAAGACAGGTGTTTTAATGCGAATTCTTCCTATAATGCAACAGTTAGTAGTAAGGAAATATTTTTTCCCATAGAAACTCATTTGGATTTTTGGGGCACCAGTGAAATTTACTTTCTTTGTGTGGTGCTTGATTCATGACAGTGTTCCCGCCATTGATAATCTAATTACTAGAAGGCAAATTATTGTTAATTGGTGTTGCCTTTATAAAAGGGATAGTGAACCTATTGATGTTCATTGCCTATGCACAGAGTTATAAGATTTGGAATTATGTCAGTTTGGTATATCTTGCATATGTCCTAAGGAAGCTAAGGAGGCTTCTAAATAGAAGTAGGAAAAAGATATTGAGGATATTGAGGATCATTCTATTTTATTTGTGTAGCTTATTTCAAGGGATGAGCATAGAAAAGCTTTTCAAAATTCAAATTTCCTTTCCATAGGTTGAAAGGCATATTTTTGACTATTATGTACAACTAGTTGTCGGAAGACAACGGGCCGAAGTTGCATGATTTCTTGGACTTTGTTGAGAACTTGAATTGGTAACCATAGACTTAGCCTATGATTTTTCTATGTAATTATGATTTTTCTATTTAATCAGGCAGCATCCCCTTAATTCCAATTTTTAATAAATTCTTGTAGTTACTTACCAAAAAACAATTATGAAACCTTTCTAAACTTCTGGATATTGAAGGCTTCTGCATGGCACCACCCATTTGAATAGGAGTTCAATGTGAAGCTTGGGAAAAGTTGTGTTCTCGGTGAAATAAGTAATCTCTTTCTATTTTTGTCTCCTGAGCTAAATTTTCATCAAAATGCTTTCCATTAATTCTAATGGCTTCAAAATTTAGCATCTCTTCCAAGAGCCATTTTGTGAAGATTTGAACATACTCTTAAAACAAGTTAAGAGGGAAACAGTTTATTAAAGAAGGAAAAAATAATAATCTTCTATAATATGTAACATGATTTACAACCAAAACTAACCACATATAACACTTGAAAATAAAATTCGCTCCTTTTTTAACCTGTTTATATCAGCAATCAAGGGTGTGGCATATACGCTAGAACTAACTTCTGTCTGCCATCTCAGTTCCAAATGTTGAGGGCACTGCGTATTCAACAACTCATCCTCATCCCTACATACAGCCAAAGGAAAGAAAATGTAGAAACATACCCGTTAATGAAACAAATTAAACACTCCAACCTGTCAATTTTATGTATCCACGGAGACAATTGCAGTAAGAATCAGCTTTTCTTACTCACTTTAAATTCCATGCGCAGTCCAGTATCAACATCATGAATTATCATCATCAAAGTTCATCAAATAAACAACGTGATAACTTAAAACGTACTTCTCTCAATAATGGAGAACACTTGGAAATCAAAGTAAACTATAATAGAACAACACAGAATTCTACAGCAGCAACCCATCGACTCGCAAAATTTCTAAAACTTATGTCCATTATCGCATTTTTTATTTTTTGGGCTTTTATCAGCAACTAAACAAAGCAGAGCATATTGCAAAGCAAAGACGGAGAGGAACCTACAGATTGGGATATCCAAGGGCGTCATCGGAGGCCTCCCGTTCCCGAAACTTGTTCTTCTTCGTCTCCTCCGATTTCGATTCCGCCACACCATGGATTGAACTCAGTGACGCAAACAGGAGTACACAAATCAAGAAAACTATAGTCGCCTTCATAAGATCGCCGTCGTTTGACTGAATTGCAGAAAAATATATATATAAATGTTATTCGAATGGTGAATCAGAGATATACAGAGGAAGTTCTGTAAACTATGGGATTGTTGCGATTTGATTCATAGGCTAGAAGGGTTTGAAAAACCTCTCTGTCTAGGGTTCTAGTTCCTATGCCTGCTCCGCGAGACTAATGCGATCGAGAGTTCCCGAGTTCGAAGAGTTTTTCAGAACCTTCAGTCAGTTCACAATCTCAACGAATATGCCTTTTTGCCCCTGGGTTTCAGAATATTTACCGTTATGGAAAATAGCATGTTGCCAGATTGGGATATTTTAAGAGGGCTGTCTTAGCCAATCAAAACATGACACTCGGAACTCAGAGTTTGCCGGTTATTTTAAATTCTCTACACTATTAGTGTATTTGAGAAATTTCTTTGGAAAAAAAGAAAGTTTTGAATTTTAATTTTTTATTCTACTAAATTAAAATATAAAATATGTGAATTTTTAAAATTACTAACTGCAATAAAAATTTATATATTTAAAGATTTAATTTATTAAAATAAAATTTTTATTAAAATTGTTAACCTCTATACTTACTTATATAGATATTTAAATTAAAATTTCGTGCTTTAGTAGTCATTTAAATTAAAAATATAAGAATATATTAAAAAGATTAAAGTGTAAGAATATATTAAACATATTTAAGTTTAATTTTTTTTAACAAGTGTATCTCAAATTTAATGATGGTTTAAGGCATTGGGGTTGATTGTGCTATTATATTCTCTCTATTTTGTCTTTGAAAATTTAAATTAACTTAATTTAATATATATGTATATATTAAGTTTATTTTCTTAACCGTTTTAATTATTGAATTAACATATTATTCGACTCTAAACATGTGAGGAGTTTATATGGGAAGGAGTTTATAAGATTATATTCCATATCAATAAAATAATATTTTCTAAACCATTATAAGAATTTTGTAATGGGCCTCTCCATTATTTCCAATAACTAGATTGAGAGTTTATCCCCAAGTTCGACAAATTCTTAGTGAATTAATATAGCTTTAGTAAAAAATTTAAATACCTTTGAAGCTCGCTCGTTCCTCCGTTTCCCAAACAAAAAAGAAAAAAAAAAAAAGTTAAAACTCCTAATAATCCGTACTTATCTGCATTCCCTATATCGCCCCAAAAATTAAATTTTATATTTTCTCGCTGACAATGTTTTCATTCACTTTTATATTTCAGCTAATTCTCTAACTTTAGAACTTCAAAATAATTCGAACTTACCTTTAATTTCTGTTGCGAGGGGTTTGTATATTGTTTATATTTTTGTTCATTCATGCAATTTCGTCATCCAATGAAATTATTTTCACGATCATGGTTGCTATGGAATTGATATTAACAATTTGATTTCTGAGTATACAAATCATTTGTTCAAATGAGGAATGCAAGTGGTGAAAGAATCACAAGGCGACTTAGAAATTTCCATTACATTACAAGCATTTGATGAGATATTAAACTAGCCAGGAGCGTTTTCTTGAAGATCTTTTGTAATTCATAATTATACATACCAAAATTTAGGGTAATTACAATTACACTTCCTGAGGTTTGAAAATTTGGCATTCAAACAACCTAAAATTTGAAAACAGGCGCTACTACCCCTGTCATTAATTAGTCAATAATTATAGCCATTAAGTTTAAAAGACATAATGGTCTTTTACATTACATACACACAATGTATATATAATGAAGGAGCACTTTCTTTCTTCATCTTTCGAGTTTTTTTTTTTTTTTAATCCATCTAGAGACTATTAAATCAGTAAATATTAGATTATGTGTAACCTAGATTAATAGCATTGATGCTTTTATTAATGCGTCGACTAAAAATTAAATTTCTCCCTGAAAACGCAATTGGTGTTGATGTAATCTTCATACGCGTCTATCGAAAGAATTGATACTAGTTACTCAAAACCCCAACTCAACTTCTTCCCCCTCGCATTTGTCATTACAGCCTGATAGAGGAAACACTACGGTATTGTATTCGAAACTTCAACAACCCATTGGTGAATGTGATTAAGAAATCCTTGCGGAGAAGTTTAAGCTTGTAACCCTCCCTAGCCTTTTTAGAATTCCATAGCGCTTTCAAAAACAACATTGTGAGTCATTTGAGCTTTTCTATAGAAGAAACTCTGTGTTATCATGTTTGAAGCTTCAGCAGTTCAACAGCCCACTGGTGGATATGGTTGAGGGTTCCTTGTCAAGAAACTGAAACTTATGACCCTCCTTAGCCTTTTCAAAGTTCCATAACCCCATTAGAAACAACGCTATGAGTCGTAAGTTTTCTGCCTCCCTCCTATGTCTATATGTACATAAATTGGTATATATATGCCTATAACAACTTGAATCGGTAGAGATCATTTGTTTCCTAATGGAATTAGTTTTTTACCATGAGCTATTTGTTGGTATCTAGCTCCTTCCAATTATTTATATACTTGGATCAATTATAACCCAACTTGGTGATCTTTAGAATTCCCCCCCTTCTCTAAATTTGCATTTGGTTTTTGGAACTTTGTACGTAAGTCTTCTATTCCAATCAATACTTTGTTTGGGCTCTTTGTGTGAGATTTTTTTCTTTTTTTTGGTGTAAATTCCCGCACCATTCTCACTCCCTCTAACTCTCAAGCTTTTAAGTCTCTCAAATATCACTTAAATGATATAGCACGAAGTCAAAATAAAGTTAATTACAAAAATAACATTCAACTTAATATTGCTCATATATTTTTAATTCCTATAATATATCAATAATATATCTTCAAAACTTATAATTTAATATCTCTGGGCGAGTCTAAGGTATTATTTTTATTCTTGACCCAATTTTAAAATTGAAAATTAAAATATAGAGAAGTTTGTGAGATTGCATGCTAATATTCAGTCTTTATGTGGTTGGTGAATTTAAACAAAAAGTTATATTAAAACTTGACTATAAATATAAGAAATTGTCTCTTACAATTAAAAATAAAAAATAAAATAAAATAAAATTTTATATAAATTTAAAGATGCAAAATATAATTTATTTAAATAATTACCATTGGTAAAGAACCTAATTACCATCGCACTACTGTTTTTTCAAGGGCATAGAACTGGAAGGGGAATATATGGGAAGAGCAGAAAAAAAAAAAAAAAAAAAAAACAAGAAATTACTGATCATTTTACTAACTTTACCTTCTTATCAAAAATATGTCGGCAAATAATTGCATTAGGCAATAGAAACAAAACCACAGGCAAAGTTTTAATTTGATAACCACTTAAAAACCCACTAGAGCCACAATTTTGGAGAGGAAAGGCGTGCCGGTTCACGTCACGCTTTAATTTAAGATGTACCATTGCTGGAAGTGAAAGATAGTAAAGAGGCAGACATCGACCGTGTAGGTCGCGCTCGACCACAGCTAAGAAGCTCGTTGCCCGATTTTTTTTTTCTTTTTCTTTTTATTTTCTCCGTTAACGGAGCATAAAATACTAAATAAATGCTGGTGATTTTAATGTACTCATAAAAGTATTGTTAGTATTTTTTTTTTTAATTTCAAATAATATTTTTATTAGTAGTAAATGGTATCTCAGATTGCCTTTATTAACTTTGTCAAAATAAAAATTGCTATTTAAAATAATAGTTTTCCAAAATATTTTCATAAATAGTATTTTTTTAAAAAACGTTATGTGAAAAGTCCAAATTGTCGTTGGATTTCCTTTTTGCTATGCCCATGTGCTTTACCTTTTGACTTTTTATCATGTTTGCATGCGTGTGTATTGAGCATGTGTTTTGTGCTTACGTATGTACAAAATTAGCATGGGCAATTATGTTTTTTCATAATTGACTTTGAAAAAAAGGAATATTTGAGCACTATAATTCTTGGGTCATCATTGCATAATTTTCTTTACGGTTGTTTTATTGTACTAATCTACATTCTTATATTGTATTATTTATAATACACATCATTTGTATAAATTATGAATAATCTGATCTTCTTTAAAGATATATGCATGTAATTCATTAAGTTTTGTACAATTCTTATATTATATATTTTCATTTGTCCACATTTAATTTTTCATATCCTAACATTATCCTTTAATTTGTATACATTTAGTATCAATATTTATATAAATTATATATAATAAAATGATACTTAATTTTTAAAAGAAGAAGTTAATTATAAATATTTCCGTGTTTAGATGAATAAGACGTTTAATGTGTTAATAATTATAAATGAATTTCAAACCTAAAGGCATTTGATTGTATATGATTAGTAAATATTTACAAAAATACAACAATTTATATCATTTTTAAAAAAATCGTAAATCATCAGTTTTTCACATAAATTGCAACCCATTTTTTAAATGTTTGGTTGACGAGTACATAATTTTTTTTTTTATCATTTGCCTCCTTCTATTTCTACCCATCATTGATCCTACACTCCCATCACACACGGGCACGAGCAGAACTCGAATTTCATGGTGTGATTCCACAAAATGGCTGACGGGGGGGCCTCTATCTCTCATCCGGGCCAAGAATTCGGGTGTGACGTAGATAAATTTTATAATATATTTTTTTATTTATGATATAATATATGTTATAATATCTACATTATAATATGATATACGGTTTATATTAATAAATTATATAACATAATGTGTTATATAATATGAGAAGTTAGTCCAAATACCTATACATGTCATGCACAGGTAATTATTGTATTAGTTTCGGAATGAATAATCTTAATAATCTCATGAGCCTACTAACGTTCTGCTTTGTGGTATTACTTTTTGCCTTTCTACTGTGCTAGTCAGTGTTAAAGTGGAGATCCTGTAAATTTTTGTTTTGAGGATAACAGAGGTAAAGTTTATTAGGATAAGTTTTATCTCCTCTTATATTTATTTGAATGAGAGGATAATAATTATTATAGAGGTAATTATTACCCTTATATAAAGATAAATTTTATCCTAAGAGGGAGATGAGTAATAAAGGGTAATAATTTTTTTTTTATTTTTTTTTCATTACCCCTGATCCTTTTATAATTAATTTTTATCCTTTCAAAATTTTTAACATTCAAAACATAATATAATTATTATCTAGTAATATTTACTTTATCATTTTAAATATAAATATGTCAAACTTGTTACTCTCGTAATCTTTTACTTCTAAATTTTTTATCCCATACTAAACATCTCTTAAATTGTATGAACTAATAATTGATTACTCTTTAATATGCATAATTCATAGTGATATATTTTAACTAATTTTAGAATTAGTTACCTTGCTTTTGAATCAATATCTTACTTTTACTGGATCGGTTTATTTCTTGTTATAAATTTCAAGATAAATTGCTGATACGTTAGCTTCAATGAAGGGCCAAGCCTTGGTGCTCATGACGAAGATTAAAGTGCTAGAACCCTAAAGAGTATCTTAATGAACTTTGAAAAATTTTCCAAACCAAGCAATCACATAAAGTAAAAATAAATCACACCAGAAGAATTAAAGAGTAAACCCTTTCACAGGGAGAAAAACCTCTTATTAACACAAATCCCTACTATCAACGGGTTACAAGATTCTACTTAGACTCTCTGCGAATCACTCGTACGATTCCTTTCGCAATCTTGCTCGACTCACTCGACAAACCCTACAAGCAGGGCTTTCTGCTTCACACAGAAAGACTCAAGTACAATGAACAAATTAAGAACAAATCTAGAGAAAGAACGCTCAAGCTCCCAAGAATAAAATCTCTCTCTAGTACTCTATAATATATCCCCCACGTATATATTTTTCATTAAAGCTGGGTACATATATATAGAGTTACAAAGGTTGCCCTATTTTGACAAAATAGGAAGTTTCGTACATTTAGGAAACTCAAAGGTCGCGCCCGCGCCCATCCTGCGCCTAGCCTGCGCAGCTCACTGGAATTCTGCGAAGTTCAAATTCTCAATGGGTGCACCCGCGTGCTCCTAGCGGGGTGCCTGCGCCTGCAGGGCGCACCGGGGCGCTCCCAGCGCCGTGCCTGCGTGGTGTACTGGATTTTTCCGCATGCCTTGTTCTGTGTCCTGCTTCAACTGGAATTCTATTCATTCTTCAATTTGGCAACTTGCAGAATTTAGATCGATTCAAAATTCTTTCTCTTTTTTTTTTTCAAATTATCTTGACTTCTTTGAATTTGAGAACTTTATTGAATTGGAAACACTTCATAAATTAGGAAACTTTGATGCCCTTGGAATTCTGCTTGAATTAGGAAACTTCCAAATCTTTGAACAAATATTATTCTGATTTCTTCCAATTAATCTTCATCCTTTAGGAACATCATTGGATTTAGAATTCTTGTTGAAATTGGAAACTTGACGATTTTGGAACTCTTTCTTCAAATTCAGAAATATTTGAATTGCCATATTTAATTTAAGATTTTGTATGGTGTTGCCACAAAAAACCTTACAGATACATTTATAGTTTTTCCCCCTTTGCTCTTTGACACATCCTTCATCCTTTCTCCATCCATAGATTAATACACATATATGCAGAATATATATACACATTTCTATCTTTTGATTTTTACTTTATTTTTTATTTTTTCTTTTAATTATTAACAGATAGAGAAAAAAAAAAAACTTAAAACTTGAAGAGGAGCAAAAGTAACAAAAATAGGTTTGTTGAGAGGGGATGTACTTTTAATTTATTACTTGTGAACTATTAAATCGCTATACAATATCACAACCATTAAGGTGGCATTTGATTTATTTTTTTCTTTTTTATTTTATATTTTAAAAATTCTAAAATAAGAAAACAAAAATTACTCTATTTTTTTTATTTTGAGATTTTTCTTATTTTTAATTAAAAATACTGAAAACGATTTTTTGCTATTTTTTATTCTATTTATAAATTCATTTTCTGTTTTTTAAAACAAATTTTAAAAACACAAGTGATCAAATATATTTTGAGATATTTTTTTTATTCTTAAAAGAATAAAATAGAAAATGAAATCAAAACAGAAAATAAAAAATAAAAATAAAAAAACAAACCAAATGACACCTAAATCGTTGAAAAATTCATACTTTAAATTGCAAACTTTAAGTCGAATTAAAATAGAACTTTCAAATTATTTAATATGAGTCTACAGTAAAATTAAAGTGTTTTATACTCAACGTTAATTTATTGCATTTTTTTTATTTAAAATCACGAATAATGTGAATGAAAATTGATTTTAATTTATTGCATTTACTTATTCAAAATCATGAATGATGTGAATCAAACTTGGTTTCAAAGTACCAAAAAAATCAAATTGTAAAAATTTTAAATTCAAAATAATTGTAGCTATTTATTTTTGTATAATAGTTTCCTAAAACAGAAGTATTTGTTGAAAAGTTGATCTTATGGCTGTTCAAATGAATAATTATGTCTCCTTAATTAAGAGAGTGTTTAGTATAATAAATTTTGTTAAAAAATTTTAAAAATCTATAAATGTTTATCTTATTGCACGAATTATGAATTTATAAACTTTCTTATTTTATATCATTTTTTATCACACCAAACATCTCCTAAATTAATTTTGTAATATTATTTGTTTTCTGCATTTAAATAGGCATATAACACTAGAAAAGTATCGAGTTTTTTGGCACAAATAATTTTGTATTACATGCTGTGTAGTTGGTTCATTTAGGTAGACAAATAGCTGCTTGCTTTGTATGATCAGTTTATAGACTAACGTTCATTAAATATTAGAAGTAAAGTATACAGGACGGATTCAGTCTTATAAATAACGCTAGACCATCATATGAAAGACCTTGAGATTCGTTTCCCAGCCCCGGGCATAGGTCAAGTGGTAAAAAACAGAAGTGCAGATAGTGCTGATGTCAATCAACGCGAGTTTAAATCTTAGTAACGTAGTTTGGGCTTGCATTACACAATCGGTAAAGGTGAGCTCTCGGACCCTGACCACTTGTCGCACATCCTGCGATTTATCCCCTCAACCATCACTCAGGATAAAACGATGGGGACCCCTAAGGTCAGGGAGATGACCTTTTTGAGATTCGTTTTCCAAACACAAAAATTAATTAATTTTGTTTTTGGTGTTTTATGTGTGCTTAATTAACCTAATTACTGAAAAACATGTTTAACATTTTTAGCCCCTAAATCAACCAAATTTTGTTTTTGGTGTTTTATATGCATTTTAGTTAATCTAACTGCAGAATTAGGTGTTTAATATCTTTAGACCCCAAATAAACTTATGAATTTATCATTTATGCCTAATTTTTTTTTTCTTTTAAACTTAAAAGTTTGTTTTATTATTGAGGTTCCATGTAAATTGTTTTTTTTTTTTTTTATAAAAACGCATTTACTCGTTTTTTTTTTAAATATAAGTGGAAGCATTCTTCAAAACACGTATTATGACAGTATTTGTTTTATTAAAACCAACAAAAATACCTGAAAACATTTGAAAATTTCTAAAATTTTCTAACACTTTTTGGCCACTTTGAATTTTGTGAAATTTCTATGAATTTTTATATGTATCTACATATTCTAATAAATTTTTACAAATTTCATTACATTTTTTCACAAGCTTCAATAACTTTTGAATAAATTTTAACAAATCTGATACAAATCAGTGAAAACGGATCAAAAAAATTATTCTCATAGTTTATCTTTCTAACTTTTTCACGCATAAGTTAAAAAGTTTAACAATTTTTAACAAAAAGTTAAAAAATTAATTTTTTTTCCTCTCAAATACTTAAAAAAAAAGAAAACTTTTTAGTAGTTCTATTAGCTGCAAATTAAAAATTTAACTTTTTTATTTTTTAAACTAAGCCTAAACTTGTCAAAGAGTTGTGGCCTTGGACTTAAGTTGTTAGGATTATTAATTAAATTAAACAGTTTGGTGCTTCAATCATATTTAATTCGGTATAACTCATTTCATACAGCTGACATGACGCCGTGGATGGAAAGATTTAGATCTAGAGGAGGAGTCACTTGATGATCTGTTGATGCTAAATCTGACTTTGATCCATGACTGGTAACCACAAGTTGAGAGCGTGCATACCAACAACAGTAACGACTCTATCTCTGGTTGAACACTCGTTAACCACACGTCCTGGGCTTTTCGCACTTGTCACAAACTGTTTGTTTGGGACCTCTGAGGTGGACCCCCACCTGATGGCACAGTGGGTCTACGCGGCCTGAGACGATCAGGCAGAGCAGCTGACCTGGCAAACTCTCTGCCGTTGACATGGCAATCGCAGTCAGGTCACCCCACCTCAAAATCCTGCAACAAAACCACAGCCGTTAATCAGCTCGAAGTAGAAAAAAAAACAAACGGGAGAGTGATCACCGCCTCAAATTCACTTGCCGGGAGAAAGAATCTTCCAGACAAACCATGATTTGGAGTCTCTGCACACTGTATTGAGATTGATACATTCGTCTACTACAGCAAATTAAAAAAAAAATCCCAATTTTCATTTTTTAGTTCTTATTTTTACGAGGTCGGAATAAACCCATCCATTTCAACCACGTCCCGAAATTGCCAAGCAGACAAATTAACGTCCACGTGGCGGTGAGTGGTTGGCCGGCTTACGACAGCCTCAAATGGGCCATCTTCGGCTAACAGGTTCGGATTCAGACAATTATAAATGCAGTAAGGGAGAGAGGGCTTCGTGTGGTAAAGAGGCAAGGAGAGATTGCCAGAGGAGATAAGATTTTGTAAGAGTCGCTAAGAGCTCTAAAAGTTTCTAACAATGGCCTCGGCTTCTCTCCTCAAGTCGTCTCCTGTTCTTGACAAGTCCGAGTGGGTGAAGGGCCAGACCCCCTTCCGACAATCCGCTGTCTCAGCCGTCCGCTGCCACCCCACCGCCACGCCTTCCGCCCTCACTGTCCGGGCCTCCTATGCCGATGAGCTCGTCAAGACTGCGGTATGTTGCATATATTTATATGTATAACTTCATTCAATCTCTCTTGTCTCTATAGTAGAGTTAATTATTTTACTTGTAGCGAATCAAACGACTATGCATTAAATTACAAATACTTGTTTAGATGGGTAAAAATACCTAATTCTTGAAGAAAAATGTTACTTTTTCGAGACAAAATGAGTAGAGTTTTGCATCGGAAGTATTTAGTGACAATTTGTTTTGCAATCAAGGATTTAGGAGCATTTCTGGATTATTTATTTTAAAATTATATATATATATATAAGCAAGTTATGTGTTAGGTGCGCTTTGGAAGTCACAATTTATTTTGTACTTTTGGATAATTTTCACTAAGTGAATTTGATAAAAATTTTAATAATTTTTAATTAAACAAAAATAAAATAACCATTATATCACTTGTCACGTCGTAAGGGTTCTTTTATTCTTTATAAATCTTTATAAATTTTTATAAAATTTAAATTTTTTATTTATAATACTATAATTTTTATAAATTTATATTAATTTATATAATTCTAAACATACATATTTGTGTTCGCAATCTGTCGGTATTTTATCGAACCCCTAAAGCCCAAAAATTGGTGGTTATTTATTTATTTTGCTTCTCCAGAAGAGATTTGGGGGGCATTAGGTGAAACAATGCACTGAGTTATAAACCAGTACAATTCTCAGGCCTTGAATCATTGAACATGGATTAGATGGATGATAATTAAGAAACTG
>JAVXUM010000046.1:2066612-2090296 GCA_035590655.1 Pouteria glomerata
TAGAACACTTGAGTTCATCATTCATCTCATCATTCATCACATCATTCAACCATTATCATAAACTATGCATCTTATTACAATATTAACTTAAAAGTAGTAAATGGACTCCAAACGCAATTGCCATTTGAACCACATCATCTTCAACTCAAATACACCACTTTAAACAAGAAAAATTTCAGTTTTTGCTAAAAGAAAATTTGCAGTATTTTTCTCCATTTTTGCATTCAATAGTTTACTTTAAGTCACAAAATTTTGAAATTTTGCAAGAATGATCAAGGCACTTTCCATACACATTTAGACTAAATCTCTAGGCTTAAATGAAGGTTCAAGATACCACTTATTACCAAAAAATTTCAGATTTCAATTTGAGGCTAAATTGAGCGTGTTAGTAAATTCTCAAATCACCATAACTACTTTCAACATCTCTAGGCTACTAGATTCATTTCATTAATTCTAGATCACCAATTTAACATCATATAAGCCTAGGTTATTCATACATCTCAACTCACCCTAGATCATCAAGTAGTTTATTTCTAGGTTCCAATACATCACAACACAAAATTTGTTTCAAGAAGATCATCTATAATCAAATACATATTAAGGAAGTATGGTGTCTCCCTACCTCTCTCTCTCTTGGCTGAAAGTTAAAGGATTTCAAGGGAAGTGGAAAATTAACACCTTTTTGATTCCAAGGTGAGTTTATGAACTCTTCTTCCAAACTCTTTCTCCTTAAGATCACCAACACACCACAAGTCCAAGAAACTCTCATTCTTCTCTTCTTCTTCCTCATTTCCTCTTCTTTCTTTTTTTTTCTTCTCTTCCTTGGCCAAAGCTCATTTCTCTCTTTTGCTCAACCCACAAGTGTTGCTTTGGTGTGTTTGAATGGTAAGACAAAAGAACCAAACACTTATACATACTACCCTAAGGTCACGTGGAAGCCTTGTCTCCCATTTGTTCAATTGGTTAAGCTAGTTCCATTCCAAGTAAATTCCTTAAATTCTAGTTACACAAACTAAGCTAGTTTCCCATGAGCCAATCACAATCCTCCACATGATTTTTCTTCAACTAACACAAGATATATATATATTCATGCTTAGGTTGGCCGGCCAAATGCCTTCACCACCACAATTCACTTCATATATATATGTATACATGCACTAAAGTCTTCCTAAGTTTAATGCTCATGGGCCCACCACTATTAAAAGCAAATTCCAACTCTCACAAAAGCCAAAATAAGAAGAAATCAAGTGATTTTGGTCTTTCATTCCTCCTTAACCGAAGCTCTTCCTCTCCTCTACGGTCATGACTTAGTCAATATCCATTGGAGTTGACTTGGTCAAAATTTAACTTCCAAAACTCAAGTGGCTGGACAACTGGAAAGCATACTGGAGCAACGTGGGCGCACGAAGGGGGATTCTCGGGCACACGGGGCTCAGGCGCCCGCCTGAGCACAGTCTCGGGTGCCCGCTGAGAGCCATTTTGGCTTAGGCTTCTGCAGGTCTTCTCGGGCACACGACAGGAGAAGTCTCGGGCACACGCCAGCTCGGGCGCCCGCCTGAGCTTGACTCGGGCGCCCACTAAGGCCAGGTTCAGCCTGCATCCTCCAAATTTCACCTCAAACACTTAAACTCGCCAACTCTTGATTTCAAGGCACCATTGTACACCGAAACTCATCCACTTTTAATTCAAATGCTATTTTCATTCATCTCGAGAACCTGGGGTATCACAAAAAGACTTTCCCATTGTTTGTTTGTATATTGATGATTTAATCTATATGGGTGCAAACATAAGAATAGTCGAAGACTTTAAAAGTAAGATGATGAAAGAATTTGAGATGATTGACTTCGGTCCGATGAAATAGTTCCTTGGAATTCAAGTGAAGTAGTCTGAGGGAGAGATATTCATTTCTCAAGAGAGGTACACCGAAGATTTGCTGAAGAAGTTTTATATGGATAAATGCAAACCTACGTCTACTCCATTAACTCAGAATGAAAAGTTTCAACAAGATGATGGTGCAGAAAAAAATTGATTCTAAGACTTAAAGAAGTCTTATTGGCTTATCGATGTATCTTATAAAATTAAGACCAGGCATTATGTACTTAGGGGGTGTTTGGGTAACCGTGGTATTCTGAAAAACTCTGAAAATCTCTGAAAATCTCTGAAAAGTTATCTCACTGCACGCCTTACGAACCCACAAATTATCTCATTTTATCTCACTTTTCACCATACCAAACACCCTTTAAATAATTTTTCAAGTCGAATCTGAACTATCTTTCAATTGAATTGATCTTAAATTGAACTTGAATGATTTGATTTTTTATATTATATTTATTAAGTACTAATTTATTGAACAAAATTTTAGTTTGAGCTTAAAAATACGAATTTAAAATTGTAATTTATTTATATTTCGAGCCCAACTCAAACGAGTTTATGATAAAGTCAAATTCAATTAAATCTCGTGGATGTTGATTAATTTTATATCCTCGTCCACTTGATGATGTAATTTAAACAAAATATCTACGTAACAAAACTTGATGATTTTTGAAAATATTTTTCTCACAAATAAAGATTCAATGATTATAAATTATTTTTTTCTCTCATTCAAAGGTTAATATCATTTTTGTATTTTTACATTCCCGCTCAATTCTTATTTGAACTTCACTACCATCTATCTCATAAAAAGTTAAATTTTACCATATTTCATGAGTGAATTATTAACTAAAATTATGCTCAATTATAATTTTTAGGAAGTTAAACCTTCCAAATTAAAGTACCATAATTTGTGTTTTTTTATGACGCTTATCAAAAATTAATTGGAGAAAAAGACTAAAACACACGCATATAATAGTTGATAAGGGCTAAAGTTTTGAAAAAAAATTGAACCACATAAATCATCGTATTTTTTTAGATTTAAATTTTCTATCTAAAGTTTGAACTAAATAAAAAAAAACTTAATACTAAGTCGTGAACACAAGTTATTGTTATAGCTTTAGAAAAATTATATCCTAATTAAAATGTGATGCAACTGATTTCACTGAACTTTTTCACTTATTTAGATTTCTTTATTAGTAATACACCATAGATAGATAGATAAATACAGGCCAGCTAGCCGGCCTGTGAAAATCGAATAGCTTAAACTACAAATTTTCAGTTAATTGTGCTAAATTCTCTCTATGTGGCCTGAAACCATCACAATGTGCTGAAAGATTTCTCTCAATCTTCTCTCTAAAAGCCGAAATATAGCTAGAGAGTCTATTCTTTTATCTGATCATGATCACTGTGGGCATTGACAATCACAGGAGGTCATCCTCTTAAACTCTATTATAAGATGCCATGACAAAAATCAATTATAAAGAATAATAATGCGCCCATGGTCTCCTCTAAATTTGGTTTCCTAAGCCACGCAATTTCGTTTAAATAGTAATAAGAAATACATATATGCATATCCCCAATTATGGATATATATATATATATATGTATATATTGTATAATGTATGCAAATAATCCCTATTTTGCGTGACGAGAAAACCACAAGTAAAAGCAAAACAAAGCAAAAAAACAATGGGTTGCACAAGAATTTGCCCATTTGTTTGATCTTTCCATTTAAAAAGTCTTACCAACTGAACTATGAACAAGAATATTTGCATTTTAATAATCCTGTATTAAATTCTTCTATTTTATAATAATTTTAATTTATTAAATAAAAATATAATATAAAATAAGAAAAATTAGTGGAACAGTACAAATATTTTCAGTTGTATATATTTGGCAATGAATATGACACCATTCGGTGGACACATTTTAAATATAAAATAATTAACTTTTATTTCTTAAATGTTTAGTAAAATATTAATTTTTATCACTAATCTATTCAATTATAATAACTTGCTCAATTTAAAAATTATCAAAATTTTTATAAAACACACTAATAGTTGCTAAAAATTTGCTAAATACGCAAAAATTATCAAAAATTATTAAAAATTACTTAAAGTTACCACCTGTTTTACTAAATGCACAAAAAAATTTTAACTACCAACTTCTAAAAAAAATGCCAAAGATTACTTAAAATTAAACTTTCAAATGGTGCGCGCACATATATATATATGTTTTCATAAGATTCGTTTAATTAACCTTTTTTTTTTTATAAATTTCAAATTATATTAGGAAGATGCTTAATTAATTAACTTTGAATGTTTCCTTCATTCTTATTTTCTTTCATTTCTTTTATTTTTTTTCTTTTTCTTATTTATGAGAGTGTAAGTTTGTTTCACGATATTACACCAAGGGTGCATTTGGTGAATCAATTTTTAGTAAATAATTATCAAAAGTTATCACTGCTATAGTAATTGCGCATTTGGTAAACTATCAATTTTTATTACTTTTTTATTTTGTTACAGTAATTTGATATGATAGCGAACCCCACTATTTTACATTTTTGTACTCTACTACAGTAAAGGGGTGTTTGGGTTCATCCAAAATTCTGAAAAAGTCTAAAAATTTTTAAAAATTTTTAAAACTTCTCACTACACGTATTACGAACTTACAATTTATCTCATTTTATCTCACTTTTTATCATACCAAACACTCTCTAAAAAAATTATTAAACATATAAAAATTATCACTTTTCTACTCTACTACAGTAATAATTTCACCAAACAGCTAAAAGTTACTCAAGTTGTCAAAAATTATATTTTTTTTTACCAAACATATCAAAAATTATCACTAATAATTTTTAACAAAAAATTACTAAAACTTTTACCTACCAAACGCTTTCCAAACCGTCTGGAGTTTCAAAAATTTTTAAATAATAAAATTTAATTAAAAAAAGTTTTTACTTATGAAGAAAAACTTGGAGTGCTTCGTACAAAAGAAGCCTAGTAGAAAAAGAGCCTAGAAGGTTAATTGCCGTTTTTGAGGTGGGAATTAAAGCTTCGGAAAGCTACGTTTTTCCTACAATTGGATAAATAGTTACGCTTAATGTGAACGTTGGCTGTCCTTAGTGGCCCTAGAAAAATCATCCGATAAAGCAATTCGTTTTCTGTTTAATAAGAGTTGTTACATTGATGCTTTCAATTCGATAAACGCCCCACAAGCGATCATGAATTTTATTTTATTTTATTTTATTTTTCGGACCTAAAAGGTTATGATGTTGGTATGGAAAGGTTGTCTTCTAACCTAATTAAGCCGTTAGAACATCTTAATTAATTTAATTATAAGTATGTATTTAAATCTTTAAATGGGTATGTTCATCACATGTAAATGAATCTATTTACAAATTTGATCGAGTTGACTTTATTTTTATTTGAATACGGCTTGTTTATTTATGGTACTCAAAAAATGTGTTTTTGTTTATTAGTTTATTTTATTAAATGAATAGAAATGAGCCCGTTTGAGAATAATATATTAAATATTTAATTTATTTGCAATCAAATGTTTGAGTTTCATCAAATTAAAAGTGAATGTACATTTTTTTTTTTTGGTAATCGTTCCAGGTGCTCTTTGGCACTCTTAAAAATGCTAAAAAATTTTAAAATTCTCTACTACTTTTTATACATTTACACCTGTTACAACTTTAGAAAAAATTACATAACTTGAGTTTGATTAATAGAATCGCTATAATTTTTTTTTAATGTGACTACCGTCATCTTAACTGTCTAATAAAATTCATTGTCAATATTTTTTAAGAGATTTCAAAATCATTCTAACAGATTTCAAAATCATTCTGATAGATTTCTCTGTAAAAGTAAATATTTTTTACTATTCATCTCTGAATATCATTCAAATCACGTTTTTGATTATTTTTCGTTATTTGTTGTTACACCAAGCACTGCCTTAACAGAGAGGAAAATATGTTGCTCCTTTAAATTCATTGATGGTATTGGGGAGCTTTGAGTGTTAAAAAGTGAAATTATCTATAATTTTTGTTTTAATACTATTTGGTGTCATTTTTTAAAAAATTTGTGTTTGTTAAAATTTTATGAAAATTTTGAAAAAAAAAAAAAAATTAATAAATCTGTTAAAAGAAAATTTGTAATCCAGACTAGCCCTCGGTGTTTGAAATGCTGACAGTGTGGCTGAAGCTTTGAAATTTGAGGGAATGGGTGGAAGGTAGCAGAAAAGTGCCCAACCGACACTTCAGTGCGACCATTAGAGCAACCAATTAAATTTCTCCTTTCTTTGTATGCCGCCGACTTATTTGATAAAATTTGCTTATTTTATTTACTATTTTTATTTTGTTTTTTAGTTAAAAAAGTAAATAAAATAATTGAAAATCTAAAATAAAAAATAAAAAAAGTTACTACAAAGGTAGCGTCTGGTAAAAAAAATTTTAATAAAAAAGTACCAAATTTGATTCATTTGGTGTTTGACAAAACACCAAAATTTGTCATTTTTCTACTCTACTATAATAAATACTCAACTCAAAAATTATTAAAAATAACCAAAAATTAATAAAAGTTATTGAAAGTTGTAAAAAATTATCAAAAATTGTTAAAAATTTTTTAAACACTTAAAAATTATAAAAAATTATTAAAATTACAATTTATTTAATTAAATACGTTAAAAATTATAATTTACACAAAAAATTATTCTTCCAAACACTTCCAAAATTTTGTGATTCCTTAAATACCCACTCTACTTCTACCTTACAGAAGCAGAATGCAAAATATTTTATTTATTTATTTATTTTTTTTACGAATAGTTTTAATTTACTCCTTTTGTTAAAATTTATCCCCAAACTGAGTAATGCTTGCATGCCTGCCACTCAAAGTGCCAAATTTCGAGTAATAACATAACATCATTAGCTTGCTAAAAATTATAAAATTTGGACATGGATACTCTTCGTGTAGGGCTCATTTGGGAACGCTATTATTTTTATTTATTTATTTATATTTATTTATATTTTATATTTTTATATTTTTTGTTATTATTTTTTTCTTAAAATAAAAACTGAAATATCGTTTAGAAATATAATTTTGTTTATAATTATTAAATTTTTATTTTTAAAAAATATTTAATTTTATTAGTTTTTAAAAATTAGTTCAATTCAATGAAATACATTTCATATTAATTTAATTTAATTAATTAGATTAATTAAATTAACCAATGAAATTATTTATTAAAAACATTTAATTCAATAAATAAAAAATATATTAATTATATTATTTATTAAAAACGTGAATAAAATATATTTCATATTAAATAAATAATTAAATTTGATTATTTACTATATTAAATAATTTAATTTTAAATTAATTAATTTAATTATTGACTAATTATAAAATAAAATATAATTTATATAAATTAAATTAATTATAAAAAATTTAATTTAATCATGATATTTATTTAACATAATTTAATAATATTTAATTATTAACTTAACTTAAAATTGGTTCTTATATTATATTAAATTAATTAATTAATTTTGTTTGATTATTTATTAAAAATGATTTAATAATTTATATTTAATTTAATTTAACAATTAATCAAATTTAATTATTTATTAATAAATAATTATTTTATAGAAATTAAGTTAATTATGATATTTGTTTCAATTAATTTAATAGTAATGAATTATTAAATTAAATTAAATTTATTTATTTAATTTAGTTTATTATTTATTAAAAATAATATAATAATATACATTGCATATTGATTTATATAAATAATGTAATTACTTGAATTTAATATATTTTTAATTAAAATAATTTATTTCAATATGATGTGATAAAAATGGATAAAGTTTTAAAATTGACAAAATATTTGTTATAGAAAAAAAAAAGAGTGAAAATACTTTTATTCTATTTTTATTTTTCTATTTAAGTTTTTATTTTCTTAGAAATAAAATAATATAAATAAATTTAACAAATATATTTCTGTTGCATGTTTACAAAATTTTAAAAATATAAGAAGAAAAATAAAAAACAAAAATGTTAACAAGCGGGTCCTTAATATTTGGAATGAAGTGTAATTTTGGGAATGCATGCCAGTAAAATGAATTAATTGTTTTCATTTAAAATATTCTGTTTGGTTGAAAAAATAACAAATAAAAAAATTAATTTTACTAATTTTTTTAACTTTGTGCCAAATATTTTATTATCTTTTTTCAATTTTAATATTTTTTTAATTATATCTAATATTTACGGACTTTTACGTAATATCTCTAATTTTTTTTTTACCTTTGACCAACTCAGTTCAATTTTCTCAAACTTTTATACATTTTTATCAAATACTTAACTAATTACTAAAGTGACATGTGCCGGAAACAGATGTAAAGTTAAATTTTTTTGAATTTCCAAATGATTCAATAATTGATTAAAAAAGCTTAGCATAGAATTTTGTTGAATACTTATCCAAAAAAAAAAAATCTTATTATTTTTTAAAATCAACCTATAACTCATAACTCTTTTTAGTGTAGAACTCAAGTAAAACCTTATTTTTATTTTTTAAAATGAATATTTATTATTTACTCATTAAATGTTGTTGAATTTTAAAAAAATAAATACTAATATGACCATTATTTTAGAATTTAATAAAGTGGAATATATCAAATGGAATTTTACATTGGGAGAGATTCCAAATCTCACTATTTTAAGGTTAAAATGTTCCTTTAGTTCCCTCACTTCTATTACTTTCCTTTATTATATGCCAAACACGACTCTCTCTCTCTCTCTCTCTCTCTGCAGTACTACAATCTTTCTTTTGTGAGACGGGAGAGACCAGCATGCTCTATATATATAAACGCCCAAACACAAAGCTTCGAACTTCACACCCATAACCAGATTAACCTCTCCGCTCGCCTTCTAATTCGGACCCTCGTCTTTGCGATACATATATTAGTTATATATAGAGAGAGATAGGGATAGAAGAGAGAGAAAATTTGTAGTTTTAGAGAGATAAAACAAGCCAGCGGATACGCACACCGACACCCACCCAATTGGCAAAGGAACGGTTCTGGTTCTCAACCAAAAACCTCCCTCGCCGTCGAATCACAGAGATTTTCTCTCGCTATCTCTGTGTTCTTCTTTATCTTCCCTTTTTCTTTTTTTTTTTTGGTTTTTGACTGACGGCCGATGTCAGGCGGTGGCTCCACCACCAACTCGTGCAACGGCAGTCCCATACTACACGGACCCACCACCCACCGCCGCCGTGTTGCGGATCTCGGGGATGCTGAGAAGGGCGTAGATTGTTATGCGTCGAATGGAGTTGACGATAACGAAGATGACAATTCGAATAGCAACAATGGTGGTGGCGGCGGCGGACACGTCCGACACTTGTCTTCGCTGCGAAAAAGGGGGCGTTGCGTTGTGTCGGGGGCTTGTGCGATTGCGAGGAAAAATGTGGGTCGTACGATTTTTGGGGCGCTGATGACGATGGTGGTGGTGTCGGTGTTTGTGAAAGTCTCGTTCATGGTGGGTAGCAATGTGGAGGCTGTGAATGGGACGTCGAAAGACCATGGGCTCTTGATTCGTCAGACGTTCAAGGACGATTGGGTTTTGGCTCAGAAGGTTGTCTCTGATGTTGAGTCATCGTCCCGCTCTGTCTTGTCCAAGGGATTATTGGAGAAGTACCCGGTAGCTGTCCTCTCCCATTGATTTTTGCCTGTTTGTTTCGTGAGAAAACTGAGGAAAAATTAAAGAGAAAATTTGAACCATTATGAAATTTTTAAACCAAATAACCATAGCACCGGCATGAGGTTTAAATTTAATTTGGTTCAAATTCTTTACGGGTCTGGGGATGAAAAGTCCAATTTCCGTTACATTTTTTTAATTCTTTTTTCTCAGCATCCAAACAGAGGATCAGGGGATTTCCTAAGTGCCCTTTTTCCAGTACCTTGCAAATAAGAAGTAACTGCATTCTAATTCCAAATGAAAATTCAAAACCTCTATATAAAATTTTCTTTTTAATTATTTTTTACTTTTTGTAACAGTTGGTTTCGATTTTTGTTCTTTATTTGACCCGCAACAAACAAACCAGTCTGGCGGCAAAACTTGTCTGCTCTGTAGTTTACTTCTGACCAGGGAATTCATTGGAAGGTTGGGTTGGTTTTCTGGTCTTTTTAGCTGGAAGCAATGTTTCTGCCTTTGGTTTTCTCCATACAGTGTGTTTTGACTTTTATATGAATATATATGACTGGAATTTTACTATTCTCAGATTAGGATTATTAACAATTTCTTTTGGTTTTCAAGTGCATTACTCATGGACCGCTAATGAATACTAAACTATCGATATAGTCCTTCCTTGACACCTAAAAATGTCAAACATTTAGTTTGTAATATTGTTGCCACTCTAATAGACTCTATTTTGTTTTCTGTTTACAGGAACCAGAAATTTGGAGAAAACCAGTGAGCGATGGCTTTTATCGGTGTATTGCGCGGCAAAGGAACCAAATGAGTATGTTCTGCTTCTGCTATTCCTCTGTTTGGTGAATGTCATTAAATCAATCATCGTTTGATATATTCGTGTAAAATTTCTTTCAGGGACAGGTTCTTCAACCAATGGTTATATTTTAGTTCATGCCAATGGCGGATTGAACCAAATGAGAACGGGGGTAATGATCAAATTTGACTAAATTAAAGTGTTCAATTATGTTTTACCTACTATTTCCAGAGATCCAAAGTTTAGTCTTTGCCTAAATCTCTTTGTTGATTCAATTTCAGATATGTGATATGGTTGCTGTGGCTAAGATTATGAATGCGACATTGGTTCTTCCTTCTCTTGATCATGACTCCTTTTGGACAGATCCAAGGTAGTGCTTCCTTATCCATGTTAGACCAGATAGGTTTTCATTCTTAGTATGATGTCTTAGTAATTTCCCAAACTTCTATTGCAGTGATTTTAAGGATATTTTTGATTGGAAACACTTCATTGAAGTTTTAAAAGATGACATTGAGATTGTCGAGTCTTTGCCACCAAGCCTAGCAGAAATTGAGCCCCTTCATAAGGCTCCTGTTTCTTGGTCCAAGGTCTGGAAAATAATCGTCCTCATCAATTTTATTTGATTTCATTAAATGGAACTGCATCTTGATTAATTTTATTCGATTTCATTAAATGGAACTGTATCTTAATTACATTCTTCGTGTGCAGGCCAGTTACTATAGAGGAGAGGTGATTGAGTTGTTGAAGGAATACAAGGTGATCAAGTTTACCCATACTGATTCACGACTCACAAATAATGGTCTCGCAGGCTCTATTCAGAGGCTCAGGTGCCGTGCCAATTATGTGGCCATCCGATACACAAGAGAGATTGAGGAGCTGGGGCATAAACTGGTCAATAGACTGAGGAATGGTAGTGAGCCATATCTTGCCCTCCACTTGAGGTACCTATAAATTACCTATAAATTAAGGTGTATTTTTTCTCTAATCCTGACTGTCCATCATGGGTACATGAACCCAAAGAAACCCACTTGGCAAACAAAGTCTTAATCGTTATTACATAGTTATGGATGAACTTACTAAATCGATCTCTTCTGCAGATATGAGAAAGACATGCTTGCATTCACTGGATGCAGCCACAATCTTTCCAAAGCAGAGGATGAAGAGCTTCGCTTTATGAGGTACAATGTCAAGCATTGGAAGGAGAAAGAGATAGATAGCGAAGAACGGCGACTCCAAGGAGGATGCCCGATGACCCCGAGGGAGGCAGCCCTATTCCTCAAGGCCATGGGTTATCCTTCCACTACCACAATATATGTTGTTGCTGGAGAAATTTATGGTAATAACAGCATGGATGCATTCCATTGTGAGTACCCAAACGTTTTCTCTCATTCGACTCTTGCAACCAAAGAAGAGCTAGAGCCATTCGAGCAGTATAAGAATCGCCTCGCTGCCTTAGACTATGTTGTAGCATTAGAGAGTGATGTGTTTGTTTACACGTATGATGGGAACATGGCAAAGGCAGTTCAAGGGCACCGGAGGTTTGAAGGATTTCGAAAGACCATAAACCCTGACAGGGGCATTTTCTTAGGCTTTTATTCGCAGAAGTTTTTTTTTTTTTTTTTTTTTTTTTTTTTCCGCAGTGAAGGACTGCAAATGAGTAGAGTAGTAAATTATTCAAGTTTAGTTTGAAAACCTTATCTAGATTGAAGTTCAAGCTAAATTTATTTAAGTTTTCGAGTTAAGCTTTAATTGAGCCGAGTTTAAGTAGTCTGATCATTTTACATAAATTTAAGTTTATTGAGCTGATTTCCGTAACAAGTTGAACTCAAATAAGTTTTAAGCGAGTTGAACATAACCGAGCTTGAACTGTTAAGTTTGTTTAACAACACAGTTAGATCATTAATATGTGACCATTTTTCCATTTCAGACTAAATTTTGTGAGACTGATTGATCGGTTAGATGGGGGTGCTATTTCCTGGAAAATTTTTTCTTCGGAGGTTAAGAGGTTGCATTCGGCCAGGCTCGGAGCCCCGTATCTTAGACTGCCCGGGGAATCACCGAGACTGGAGGAGAATTTTTACGCGAACCCTTTCCCGGGTTGTGTTTGTAATCGATCTCAGGAGCAATTCAGCAGCTTGCGACTCAACCAGAGATATAATCAGAGGGCAGCTGCTTTACAAAGATAGTACTTTTGGTTAGAAATCCGCGGCTTCCACTGTAAAGAAACAGAAAACCCATTGCTCCAAAGGCAGCTGATGTGGGTTTTTTCCCCTCCAATTTTTGACCATTAAGGAGATGATTGATGATGGCGGCCAAGAGGCCTGCCCAGATACTAGAGTTTAATGTGATATTTTTTCCAGATGCAAAGTTACAATTTTTGATGATGTAGATAAATAACGTATATACCCATGAGTTGGGGGAAGAAGAGAAGGTTGTAGATGATGATGGTGTGCACGGTTCAGATACAATGCATATATAGTGACAGTTCTCCCTGTTATTGTGGAGCAGTCCTAGTTCTTAATTTACTTGTTAAGTTTCATCTTTTTGTAAAAAGTCCATTGTAGAATTGGGTCTCCTTACAAATTTGAAATGTAATATTAATAGAAAAATGTTCCACGTTTTCCAAATATAGTTTCTTTCCTTTTTCATGTACTTTGGTAGGATGTAATTCTACTACATTATCTCTCTCTCTCTCTCTCTCCCCTCCTTCATGCCTATAATTTTGTGTCCAAGTCATACATTATATTATTATTTTTGACACATACCCAATGAGTCAAGTCAAAAACTTGATCCATCGATCATACATTATATTATTTATTTGTTTCAAAATTATGCCAAATCGTGTCAATTTCAAATTAATTTTTTTGTGCCAGTATCATGTGTCTCTTTCAATAATTTTGCTTTCAAAGAAGATATTAAATAATTAATTTATTTTAAAATCAGGTTAACATATTCCTTTTATTTTCACTTTTCAATAAATTTTGTGTTCAAGTTACATATAAAATAATTATTTTATTTCAACATCAAATTAAATTGTATCAATTTTGAGTTGATATCTCTGTTTATGTACCTTTGTTCTACTAACTCCGTAGTGAAATTATTTTAGTGATATTGTATCAATTTTAAGTTAATATCTTTATTCATGTGTGTTTTTTCACTAATTTCGTGGTGAACTTATTTTAGTGATATTGTCACCCTTAATTAATCAAGCACTTTAAGCATAACACTTCATCAAATTTTCCACCTGCCATCACTGGATATAGAAATTTGGAATACATGAAATTAGGTATTTATCAAATTGCCTAATATAGATTGAGCAACATCTTCCCATCACCAAGTGTGATGAGAAGGAAATGCGCATGGAATGTGTGATAAATTTGTTTGTGGGTACAACCTTCTAGGGTTTGAGAGAATAACCAGTGGAGATTGTGAAAATTAATTACGGATTTACTCTGTTTCTGCAACCTATCACCCCGCTTTTCACTCTAAGTGGCTGGCTGCTGACTATAAGGTAAAAGTTTGGGAAGTCAAAAAAAAAATTAGTTTTTTTTTTCCTGATTTGTGTGTTTAGGAAGAAAAAAAAAAGTTAATTTTTTTTTTATAATAGATAACTTTTTAATTTTTTTGTTAATTCAATATATTTGCTTTTTATGATATAAAAAATTTAAAATATAAAAAAATAATTTTAATTATTTTTAAAAAAATAAAAAAACTAGATAGCCAAAAGAGTTAGTGTTTTCAAACGAAACCTAAAATGCTAATTTTTTTTGCTTTTAAGCCCTGCATTCTTTCCAATTTTACATTTATAGGCCCCTGTTGTGCTTACTTTACATTTATGGCCTCCTTTCTTTATATTGTTTCAGCTGTGTTTGTTTTAGAGGATTGGATGATGGAGGATAAATAATACTGTGGGGCCCATGGAGATAATATGTAGAATTAGATAAAAGATAAGATTATTTTTTTATGTGGGATTATTTTTTTAGTGTGTGGTTGATAGGATATAAAGTGGGATAAAAGACGTGATTTGATATGTGATGTGACAGAAAATAATTTGGAATCTTTAGATTTTGACGGGAAACAAATCCGGAGATGGTGGATTAATAATCTCACACCTCCTATCGGATTCGGTATCCCGCAAATGATCGGTGTTGGCATCCGGATGGGATTTGATATCCCACAAGCAATTTGTGCAGCAAAAGCTGGATTTGCATGGGCCCCACGGATGGCTTCTCCTATCGGGGGTTGGCATCCTTCAAACAAACGTGGCCTTCATATTTAAGGACAGACATACATAAATGCAACTTGGGCTCGTTCAAAATCAAACTAAGGTTTGGTTTGGTAATCATTCAGCTACTCAACTACTACTAGTTAATTAGTTTTTTTTTATTTTTTTATTTTTTAAATTATTAAATTTATCCTTTTATATTTTAAATTTATTTTAAATTATGAAAAGTAAATCTGTCAAATTAGCAAAGAATTAAAAAATTAATTACTAAAAGTCTAATTTTTTTTCTCTTTTGAAATATAAAAAATTTTAACTTTTTCGGTTGCCAAACTAAGCCTATAAATGTCAAGTAAAGAAGGTATTAATAGTAGTTATAAATTATTTTACAAAAATAGTAATTATGGAAATTTTTGATAAAATAAAGTAATATAATTATATTTAAACTTTTTTAACCATAAAATATAAAATATTTATATTAATTTTGGTAATTAAGGGTTATATGCTCCATTATTCTTTTCTAGCCCCATTTTCATACGTGGATATTAAAAATATATTTTATTCAAACTCGGGCGACCCGGTATTATTGTGGGCATTCATGAAATCCTAGCCTGCTCCTAGGTTGGCATGGGTCGAATTCTAACAAATCGGTCTCTCTCATTCGGATTTGGGTTGTGTCCACTGAACCGTTTCGTGGTGCCGCCGGAAAGGAGGGAGCGCCAAATTACAGCTAAAATTTTCCTTTCTGCGAAAACATGAAAATATTCCTCCGAAAATTTCAAAATAGTCCCGCGTTTTTTCTACTCCCTTCTCGCTCAGATTCAACTTTTTCCCTCCGACTTCATAGTTCATAGTTTCATACCCTTTTCCATGCACTTCAACATTCTCTCTTTCTCGTGGGTCAGCGATGGGGAAGCCGACGAGGTCCAGAAAACCGGAGAGCTACGGCAAAGGGAAGGTCACTCCCGTCCAAATCGCCTTCATCGTCGACCGCTATCTCTCCGACAACAACTATTCCCAAACTCGCTCCACCTTCCGCAACGAAGCCTCTGATCTCATCTCCAAGTCTCCCGTTCAAGAGGTATCTTCCCCATATCCGAGCTTTATGTTTGTGAAATTTTTCTCTGAAAATCTATGGTGGGTTTGCAGGCGCCGAAGAGTTTGCTGAGTCTGGGGGCGATATTGGATGAGTACATACATTTGAAGGAGCAAAAGCTGATGATGGATCAAGAAAAGTGCCGTTTGGAGCAAGAGAAATTTCGGGTCCAGGCGCTGCTGCGGGGTATGCAAGATGTGATGAACGCTTACAATGGCGGCGGAACCGCCACCACTCCTCCGCCACCCATGATCTCATCTCTAGCGGCAAAGTCGGCCACCATGGTTCCCCAGGTGGACCTTGCAACTCCTGCAGGTACCAAATTCAGGATTATGCAATCTCTGATGGCTTAAAATTAAGCTTTCTTTTATGTTATTACATTGAGCACAAGATGTGCCTCAGTTTGCTTTCTGCATTGATTTGTTGCTTAAATCTGCAAATTTAATTGTTCAACGTATTTTTACTGACTAGAGTCATGTTTGTTTTGGGTTTCTGAATTGCACTATAGTTCTGAAGATATCCCTTTTTAAGGGGTTTGAGACCTAATAATGTGACCTGTGTAATCTTTTCAGAACCTTGCATATTTAGGTTGCCCTTTTGATTTATGATGGATTTATATGATGGACTTAAGTAGTTTAATATGATGAATTATGATATATTTGAAAAAATTACAAAAAAATAGTTATTTGAAAATTTTTAGAAGTGACTATTGTTTTGAAATGTAGTGGCACTAAAGAAGTAATAATTAGAAATTTTTCATGTATTATCTATGTAATCTGTGTCTGCGCCTGTGCGCCTATGTAATTTAATCTGAAATCAATTGATTTGAAATCCCTAATTATCAAAAGGCAGCTCCAAGGCTTAGAATTATGCATTAGTCTTACTTTGGCTGAGCTTGAATATGCAAACATTAATATTTTGTCCATATTAGGGCAGTGTTTGAGACCTTCAATCTGCTGTTCTTTAAGGTTACAGTAGATTTATTTGAACAAAATAAGTACTATATGAAGTATTTGTCCATTTTTTTTTTTTTTTTTAGATCCTAAAATTTTATTTATTTGGTTTTTTTTTTTTTTTCAAACTCTGGCATGGGCAATGCTGTATCAAATTTAGTACCCCATCACGTATAATTAAGCCTTTTGAATTCAAACGCTTGTCTACAATCAGTAATTGTTGCACTGCTCCAATGTATCCTATTTATTTTGATGTATTCATGTGGCTCGAGGAAGTTGGAGTTCATAAATGAGAGAGTAGACTTGATCTCTGGCGGGGCTGGTTCGGTGGTTTTGCATGTTGATGAAGGTGGCAGTCAGTCTTCCTAGCTTAGGTGTATAGGTTGATAGTTGCTGTTGATATGGTTTGTAGGGAGGCAGGTGGCTGCTGTTTGTGGAGTGTGTTGGTGTGTTTGGCCAAAGGAAATTCTGTTGCAGGCTGGAAATTTTCTGCTGAAATGGTACAGAATAGTTGGCTGGAGCAGCTCCCCTGTTTGTTGGTGATTTGCTGTTTGTTGATGGTTGGGAGTCATTTCTCCTAGCTTTGGTGATAATTGCTCTCCTAGGGGAGGCTATGTCTTGTTTGACGGAAGACTTATTTTTGTTGTCCTTTGTTAGGAATTGGTTGAAATATTCACTGATATAAAAATTGGATGGCAATATTCTTTGTTTTTTGTATAGTCTGATCAGGCTATAATTTGCTTTGGTTCTACGGCCTCGTCTGGGTATGTCGAGATTGAGCTCCTGGGGTTTATAAAATTATGTCTTACCTATCAAAAAAAAGAATAGAGACTTGAGCTTGGCGAAATGCTGTTGGCTGGTTCCAGTGTCTGCGCTTAATAGCTTGTCTGCTGGATAATCAAGCAGAAAGGTTTCAACATACGTCTTCATGTGTAGCTGGCTGAAATAATGTGCGAATCTGATATTTTATTTTGGGAAATTTTCATAGATCTATTGTACATCCTTCTGGGACTTTCTTATTAATTATAAGGAAAGCAACAAATTAAATCATATAATCTTTTATGCCATGCATTTTTTACTGATATTGACCAAAAATTGTGCAAAAATTCAATGCATTGGATCTGCAAGTGGTGATTTGTTTGTCACTGACTTCTATTCTGACGGCCTTTTTATCAGGTTATCCTGTGTACAGCACCACCCCAGTAATGATGCCAGCATCTGGACCCTCCAACACTCGAATGGATCCATCAAATTTCTCCACCCCAACTACAATTCATCCAGCTACAAAAAGGCGAAAGGGTTCAAAAGATGTTCCCGATGCCCCTATAAATGCGAAGAGATCTCGTAGTCAGCCAAACACAAATCAGCTGCCAGTCAAAAGTAATCATCGTAAATTTTGCTCTCTTCACAAAATTTTCATCTTTGAGTACTCATTATTGTTATGTTCATTTTCCTTGTAGGTGCGAGCAATCTTTCACAATCAAGCAACGCAGTGACAAATAATCAAGGAAATGCTCATCAGTTCTCTGCAGGTCGGTCATCACATCATGATAACTTACTCAAGGGGTCACCAGTTCAAGGATCCGGCGTTGCCAAGTGTTTGTTCAACCAAGCTAATCAGTCCCCTCCAACTAACTTGTCTGTTCCCAAGACACCTCTCCAAGCATCTTCCTCTCAGTCTGATAAATCTGTTTCTCCACTGGAAACTTCTTCCACTGCTACATCCGCTAATGATGTTACTCCCCAGCAAAATACCTCTACTAATTGCATAGTAATCTCCTCGGAGACAATAAGAGTGAGCCCTGTCAAACAAGTAACCTGCCTCTCAATAGAGAGGAACTATTGCATGTCTTCCTCACCAGTGAAGGCAAATTTGCAGAGGCTTAACAAGAGGGATCACGTAAAAGGGAGGTTGGACTTTGATGGTTCTGACAGTCTACTGAACTCAGGGAGACCAATTACCAACGTTATTTCAGTATCTGAACCCGACAAGGAAAAGGAGTTTTTTGACTTAGATTTGTCTAGTTTGGATGGATTGGGCATGGATTTCTCCCTCGGTGAACTGTTGGTTGATTTTGATCTTGTTGAGGACTTTTCTTGCCAGCCAGTCATAGATTCTTCTCCGAAGTCCCATTCAGGGTAAGTTCTCTTTGATCCTAGCATCTTTTCCAAGGCATACTTAGATTTTTGCTATTAAACAGTATTTTTGTGGTTCAAGCCTTGAAATTAGTCTTTTTATTTGTAAAGTGAAGATTACTTACATTTAACACTCTTCAGACCTCGCAATGTTTGTGTACTGGCTTGTACTTGTTAAGCAGTAGTTTCACCCCCGTCTTTTTTTTTGCTGAACATTGCACAGGTCTCCACCTCAACCGTGGAATGTTGATTCAGGGGAAAATCAAGTTCTGTCTGAGCTTTCCTCAACTATGACAGAAATTATTTCAGAGAAAGATATGAATGCACAGGGTAATACACCTGGGTTTACATAATGCAGTTACTGTCTTTTTTTACAAATCTTTTTACCTGGAATTCACTTTACTTTCTTCAACAAACAGGCCCAGAATCTGTTACTTCTGTTAAGTCCACGACAAAATGCATTAGGATCTTAAGTCCTGGTAACTATACTGTTCAATTCTCCATCCTCTTGTTACCTTTACTTTTCATTTGAAGGACAATGAATTGACAATAGTTTTTTTTTTTTTTCCAATTGCAGTGAAAAATCACACAAGCTCCTGACCGGTTTAACAATAAAGATGATTGGAAATTGACATGGTGCCAGTGCAGTACTCGCTGCTAGCTCTTAATCGCTTTATGATTATCTTCTAGTTTTAGATCTGATGTCCTTGGAAAAAAACGAAAACATGAACTAAAAGCATACAGATATATTAACACCTCTTATTTTAGTTTACATTTCTTGTTCCATTTCAAGTATTAGGTTCTTGATTCCGCATTGGATTGATGCTGTGATCAACAAATTGATATGTAACTTTGACATGTCATTGCTAGAATAATCGTTCATTTTAAATTTTATATAATCTGCGTTTCAATGAAAATTTGAGTGTTCTGGTAAACCTATGAAAGTCTTGAAAAATAACGAAGTCCAGGGTATACATACTGATGTTTAATACTGAAAATAAAGTTTCAAATGAACTCCAACATTATAAAGTGAAAAAACAGCCATCTCTTTTTGGAAAAGCTCACCTTCCAATAGAATTGATATTGTGACTAACAAATTGAATTACAGATTCTGATGTTCTCAGTGATCTGTTATTAACATCTTCATGAACAGAATTACAATCACTTTGCTATATATATATATATACATAATTTTAATCATGCCAAATATTTCTCCAACTTCTCCACTTCCTCCTTGCTTCCAATGTAAAGCGGAACACGCTGATGAATCTGCGGAACAAACGCAAACAGGTTTCTGACTAACCCGATTGATAAACAAAGGAAATTGCATTATTTCTCAATGATATAATTAATCACACTGGGAATGCCATTGCAAGTGTTACTATTGATGGATTTTGACTGTTCATCTATGTCAAGTTCATGTGTCACAGGTCTTAAGAAAATTTACCCTTAAAAACTATCAACGGGAATGAATTCAAGATATATAAACATCACAGTAGCATCTTAATTAGTAATGCGTGACACATGCAGCCTATAGTACATATGCCTAACACTACGTGAGACTTGCATAGATCAATAGTCAAAATTAATTTATTGCGACTAACCATATCGTTAACTCTCTTTATTTAGAAAATTGGGATTTTTACTTAAAAGTTGACTTCTTTGATTATATTTTTGTTTTTGATAACTTTTAGCCATGCTATTCACATTTATTGAAAACAATTACAAGAAAAAAATGCGAGTCAACAAAAATAATTGACTGTTTCATGTTGACATTCTCTTACTTTCAAATTAATTTTTTTTTTTTTTTACTTTGGTTTTTTAAATGTGAATAATATGAGATCATAGAAAGCCAAAAATTAAAATCTGGTTAAAAAAGTCATACACAACAAAAAAATGTAGCTGAAAAAAAGCTGAAAACTTGGTTTACCAAAAGAGAGCAAAATTAGAAGCCACACTCACCTCAACTGGTTGAATATCAAGAATTCTCTGATGACCATCCGATCCTTTACCCCCAGCCTGTTCAACAATGAAGCTCATAGGGGCACACTCATACAAGAGCCTCAACTTGCCATTCTTGCTCTTCTTGTCTCTAGGGTACCCATAAATGCCCCCATAAAGCAGAGTCCTGTGGAAGTCGCCCACCAAGCTCCCAATGTACCTAGCAGAGTAGGGCTTCCCAGAGGGACCTGGGTCCTTAAGGTCATCAATGTACTTCCTCAATTTCTCATCCCACATTTGGTAGTTCCCTTCATTGAATGCGTAAATCTTCCCTGCTTTGGGTATTTGAATGTTCTCTTGAGTTAGCACAAACTCCCCATACATTGGGTCCAAAGTGAAGGCAAACACTCCTTTCCCTATGGAGATAACGAAGATGACAGAGCTCGAGTACATGCAGTAACCAGCCGCCAGAAGGTTGTTCCCTGGTTGGCATACGTTCACCACACACCTCAGCTCTGCACTGTCTAGCTGCATTCAGTTGATTCATTCTCATATCAAACAGTTTAGAAGTGATTTGGACAGATTAGGCTGAGTTTGGAAAGCAAAAAAATTAGCTTTTTTTTTTTTTTTTTTTTTTTTTTTTACTAGGTACTAATTAAAAGTTACACTGTGTGTGTTTGGGATAGAAAAAAAATGTTAATTTTTTAAATTTTTGTTAATTTGATATTTTTATCATTTATAACTTCATGGTTTAAAAGAAGTTAAAAATATAATACAATAAGAAGGTAACAATATAGTCGTTTTAAAAAAAATAAAAAAAACTAAGGTGGCATTTGGTTTGATTTTTTGTTCTTTATTTTCTATTTTCTATTTTATGTGTTTTATGTTCTAAAAATTCCAAACCATAGAAACAAAAAAATTATGTTTTCCTTATTTTGAGTTAAAAATATTCAAAATAACTTTTTGTCATTTTTCGTTTTATGTGTAAACTCATTTTCTGTTTTGTAAAATAAAATTTGAAAGCATAAAAACGTATTTGGTTACTTGTATTTTTAAATTTTGTTTTAAAAAATAAAAAATAGAGTTATACATAAAATGAAAAATGACAAAAAATTATTTTGAACATTTTTAATCCAAAACAAAAAAAAAATCTCAAGAAAAAAGAAAACAAATCATTTTTTATTTTCTTATTTTGTGATTTTTAAAACATAAAGCAGATAGAGTAAAAAACAAAAAATTAAACTAAATGCCACGTAAATGATTAAATACGCTTTAAACTGTTTTCTTTATTTTTTAAAATTTAAAATGAAAAACGCGCTTAAGATAGAACATAAAAAATAAAAAATAAAAATAAAAAATAGAAAAACGAGACCTAAATAGCTAGCTAGTTATGATTACCAAATAGGCACTAATTTCCAAGTTTCAGTAATGCTATACTGAATATTAAGAAAGTAGTGGAAGAGACGGAGATGGGGACTTACAGTGGAATCCGAGTCGACGTCAGCAAGGCACTCATCGTTTGGGCTGTAAATTCCGAAGATGGAGCCGGTGGAGACGGCAGCATCAATGTTGGAGGATCCATCAAGAGGGTCAAACACCACAATGTAGTTCCCGGAGTAGCTCTCTTCCACAGCCACTGGCACATCTTCTTCCTCTGATGCTATAATCCCTGTCCTTCCACTTGATCTCAAACAATTAGAGAACACCTGCATCATTAATTGTACACATTCATATATATATATATATCTATATTTATCTTGATTCATCTAATGACAAATGAAGGAAAAAAATACATAAAATTTGAGAAATTAAATTCCAAATACAAATAGAGTTTTTATTATTAGTGGGAGTGAAGACATACAGTTCATCTCCTGTCTCTTCCCATCTTCCATATCTTATACCTCTGCTTTTTTTTTTTTTTCTCCTCTCTCTCTCTCTCTCTCTCTCTCTCTCCCTATTTTATGTATATAATTATATATTAATATTAGTTAAGGGTAAATTACACATTGTGCCAAATGTTACTTTGATTTCTTAACTTTGAGTTATGAATGTCAAACTCCTACATTAATGATTAAGTTTTAATTTATTTTTTCATTAAATTTATTAATAAAAAATGTCGCGTGTTGATTAAATATAGTTACATGACATTTTTATGTCATATTTTACTTAATAATTATTAACGAAAAAATTAAGTTGAAATTCAGTCTTAAGTGTGAGAGATTAGCCGTTACAATTGAAATAAGGAGATGAAATGTAAGTGTAAAGGTTCTAGTTAAAAGACACTGACCAAATTCAAAATTCCGAAACCACTTAAAACGTTATTTTGTCGTAAGAATTTATCAAAAATAATACGATGACAAGTATGGATGTGGGGACCGACCTCATTGGAGACAACATCGAGCTTCTTCTGGTCCTCCCCTTGAACATTGACGGCTCCCTGGACTCCGGTGAGGTTGGAAATGCCAGCTCTCTGCACCAGAGAAGCAATCTGCTTGCAAGCCGTGGAAATGCTCGACAACACAATGGTCAGCTCCCCGTCGATAACCCCCTTCTGTTCCTGCTGCAACAGCCAACCAGTCAGAGTCTGAATCAGAAACTTACCGCTCTTCTTCGTCTCCGTCTCAGCCGCCGCCGCCGCCCCGACTGCAGCCATGCACCGGACTCCGCCGCCCACCTGCAGCCTCTTGCTCCCTCTGTTGTGGCACTGAAGCAGAGCCTTGGCGTCTAAGATGCATACTTGCTGGAAAGAAGAGAGTCGAGAGATGGAGTGCTGAAAGCTGCTTTGGAAGATATGCTGTGATGAGGTTGGGGTGGCCGTAGTAGTAGTAACCATGGTTAGCGATTCCAAACTCTGGTTAATTTATCTTCTTCTTCTTCCCTGATCTTGTTCTGGTTTTGGGATTTTGATTTCCAAAGCTCTCTTTGTGTTTTGGTTAATGGAGAGATTGGGTTGTGAGGG
>JAVXUM010000046.1:2095588-2108380 GCA_035590655.1 Pouteria glomerata
CTCAATGAGTTGGGGGGATGAATTTTCTTAGGACATTTATAAAACTACTATTTATAAAGTGTAATCTCTACCACTATATTAAATAGTTTTAATTATTAAATTAAATATCTTGTCACAATTTTGTACCATTCCTTTAAAACAACTTATTTTATTTAAATAACTAGTTAAAATTAAAATTATTTTTTAGTAAATAATATATTATTTCAATTAATTATTTTATTAAAATTAATTATTATTAAAACAATGAGTTATATTATTAAATTAAAATTATTTTTAATAAATAATAATTTATTATTAAATTATGTTCTTCACTAATACAATTTATAAAAATTAATTAGTATAAAAATAAATACTACTTTATTATTAAAATAATTTATTTTATTAAAAACTTTACTAAAATTAAATTATTTATAAAATTAAATACATATTTACTTTTCTTTATAAGGATAATAGAGTGTTTGTTCATATTTTTATTCTATTTTGCCATTTATTTTATGCTATCAAATGTACATTTTTTCTACTCTCAAATTTATTCTCCATATACACCAAATATGATTACTCTCACTTAATTTAGACTCATTCTATTTTCACACTCAAATTTATTATCCTACACACACTAAACATGATTATTCTTAGGTGCATACTCATTTCATTCTAACCCCCTCCCACTCATTTTAACCATGCTTTCGTGCTTTTAATTAATGTTGCATTTGGCAATAATTTGTAAATAGTCGAGCTACTAACTTTTTTATTTTTTTAAAATAATTAAATTTATTTTTTTATATCTGAAATTTTTTTTTAAAACTTTGAAGAGAAAAAATATTAAATTAATAAAAACTAAAATGTTAACCTCTTTTTTTCTTTTCCAACATAAAAAAGATAATTTTTAGTAATTAGTTAAAAAAAACTTTCTTTTTTCTTCCTAAGCTCAACCAAGATTGAAACACGTTCAATATAAAAGACCCAAATTTCGTTTACTAATTTATTTTGATGAGTAAAGAAGTGACATAGAGATTAACAAACTAAACAAATGAAGGTTCTTGTAATCTACAATGAATTTGGTTTAAATTTAATTTATTTTTAAAAATATTCAATACCGGTTGTGAGACCGGTAGAACCTTCCACAGCCTTGGAAAACTTCAAAATGCAGAAATCCAAACACGTCTTTAACTCGGCGTTAACAACAGAGCACGTTTGAACTGACCATGAATATAAAAATAAAAATATAAAATTGATTCATAAATATGGAAGAGACGCGTGGACTGCAGATGGATTGTCCAATGGAAAAGTCGATGCATGAGACCCACCAACTGGTAGGAGTCAGTCAAAGACGGCCTTAAACTTCGACAAATTCCGCGTCAAATTTAGCCATCCATCTCCCTCTCTATAAATATAGGCAACTAATGCAGCTCTGGTCTTCATTGTTAACATAACTAAAACCCCCTCAACTTGTTCAACCTCTCCTTCTCCCCCAAACAAACGCAACATTTCAATGGCTTCTTCAACCAAGTTGTCACTCATCTTCTTCTTCGCCTGCTCTCTCTTCCTACAGGGAGCTCTAGGTAATTAAACGCATGTATTTCTTTTTTCTATCATCTCCTTTACTTTGATAATAATTTTTGGAAAAAAAAAATATTAAGTAATATTTGATTTGTGTTTTATGTTTAGTTTTTTTTTTTTGGTTTTAAAATTCATGTTCTGAGAATACTAAAAACTCATTTATTTTAACATTTTATATTTTTCATATTTTGAGATTTTTTTTATTATAAGTAAAAAAAAATTAATTTTAATTTTTTTTTTATTTTTTAAAATATATTTTAAAAATATAAATGATTAAATGTATTTTAAATTATTTTAAACTGACGTAGTTGTAAAATGAAAAACGGGTCAACACTGATATACCTAATAGATTCTTAATATTTAGAATTACTGAATCATTTATTTTTATTTCTCTATATTAATAGTTATATATATATATTTTTGTTGGTTTTTAGGTGAGATTATATGCGAGGAATTGCCCACATATGTTTGTTCATTTTCGATCGCTTCGTCTGGAAAGAGGTGTTTGCTGGAAAATTACGAGAACAAGGATGGAAAGATGGGATACCAATGCCGAACGTCGGAAGTGGTGGTGGAGAGAATGGCGGAGTACATAGAGTCCGACGAGTGTGTGAGCTCCTGCGGGGTTGACAGGAACTCCGTTGGGTTTTCCTCCGACGGCTTGCTTGAGCCTCAGTTCACCGCCAAACTTTGCTCCCCAAAATGCTACCAGAACTGCCCCAACATTGTTGATCTCTACTTCAACTTGGCTGCCGGAGAGGGTACGTAACATCATACATATAGATTATATATGTATATATAGTTGGTGGAATTATTTTCAACAGATTTTTTGTTTTTGTTTTTTTTTAAGTAAATAACTTAAAAAGGAAGAGAATGAATCTGAATTCTCTAGGTTTTAAACGGTCATGATTGTGTGAAATAACCGAACACGGTTTTGACATATATTATTGCATTAGTGAAATAATTAGGTAAGGGTAACAACGGCAATGAATTTTGTAGAAATAGTCCGGATTGACCTGACTTTTGATTTTCTTGAACCCGGTTCAACGAAAAATAATTAAAGTTGGAAGTCAATTTACGAGTAATTTAACCAAACAAATAATTTCACTCAATCAAAATGATATTATTTTATTAAATCAAAATAACATTATGTTGTTAAAAATTACTAAAATATTTTTTTGTTATTTAATTTATTGAGCTTTTGAATTTCGTTGTTCTAAGGCTTGAAACTCAAATTTCACTCGTCAAGGCATAAGCTTGAGCTGAGATTTTTTTTTTCATACGTAGCTTTGACCAAGTTAAGCATTGGCCTTGACTTAGTTAACCTGAAACAAGATTCAACAATTAAAAAAAAAGAATAATAATTACAATTGGGTAATATTGACCGCGTTTGAAGTCTTAAATTTAAAATTTTTTTTTTTTTTAAATTTTTTCTATTAAATTTCGTAACGTGCTACATTATTTCAATATCACTTTTTAATTTTTTGAGAATTTCAAACACTCATGTAAAAATGGTAAACTAGCAATAACATATATTTGGTGTAATAAAAAATGAGATAAAGTAAAATAAATTGTGAGCTCATAATTTGTTTCGTGAAATAAAAAATAAATAATTTTTAAAATTTTTTAAATATTTCTAATAAAATTTCTCTCCCCAAACGGACCCATAACTGTAAATCTGTTGGAGTTGTAATGGTTGTTCAGATTTTGCTTTGTCTTGTAATGGTTGTTCAGATTTTGCTTTTGTCAGACTTGTGAAAGGAACATTCCATCTATGTACCTGCCATGTAACTTAGTTTTCTTGTTCTTCAATCAAAGTATCGTTGTCTTCTGGTTAATTAAAAAGGCCACATCGATTATGCATGTGACTCCACCTATTGGATTAAAGTTATAGGGTGATATTAACATATTTTCGACGTGGTTGGGATTAGAGCTATGACATCATCTTATAATATGTTTTAATTAAACACGTGCAGGAGTGTTTTTGCCGGATCTTTGTGAGAGACAAAGAACAAACCCACGACGGGCCATGTTTGAACTTTTGAGCTCTGGAGCTGCCCCTGGACCCGTCGGCAGTACATCAGCCGACTTCACTGCCTCAGCCCCCGCCCCTGCCCCTGCCTCCTTCTAGTTATCATCTTTATATATATATATATATATATAGGTACAAATTTGGAATCAAATTAAATACTTTCATTCGAAAATTATTGTATATCACCCCAGAGAGAGAGAGAGAGAGGAGGGATTTGGATTCGTTAATTTATATTGTGTGTTCACAACTTGGTTATGTTATTGATCAAGAGATTGTATCGATTATTTTCACAAACAAGATATCTATAAATCACACTTCGTGCACTCAGAGCTAAATTATATAATATTATATCTATATATATGTGGGCTTTGCATGGAAAATTTTGGTCAGAACAATCGAAGCTTATATGACGTAATTTTCGTATTCTTAATTATCGTTGAAAGATGTATATTTTATTCTTGCAGGCTCTGCCCACTCGGGTTTGAGTATAATAACTCAGTCTAATTATTACCCCAAAAACGGTTCGCTCACTCTCTTTGTGTCTCGCACGCGTCCTATATGTATATATAATATGAGTGAATCCCCCGTGATTTAAAAAAAAAAAAAAGAAAGTGCGACGCGGATGAGTGGTGATCGTATTACCGTTGTTGAAACCCTAAATACTCTTCTGGATCATTATCTTTACTAACTACTTTAATTGGTACTATTTTTTTTTAAACACCCGCAAAAAATTAATACAAACTGCTGGGAGAAAAATTATGAAATCAACAGTAATTTCCACTACACTTCCAACTTATTTGCATTTGGCACCAAGTCCTTTTTGGGAGATGCAAAGCAATATTCGCAAAATATTTTTTAAAATTCCGCTGTTCGTGCCAAATACTGTCCAATCATAATTAACAAATATTTTGAAAGTAAATACCAAGTTACTTCCTCCATATTTGGAATAATGATCATGATCTGTGCCTTTTTGGCTTTTTTTTTTTTTATTAGTTATTAAATTTTTATGCAAATATGCCACCATGATATTTTTTATGCCATCAATATTTTTGTTACCTCGATTTTAGATTTAGAAAAAAAAAAAAATTGCTCCTCAAACTCTTCAAAAATAATTTACTTAAATTTTTAAAGAGTTACACTTACTGATATTATTTCAAGGGAAAATTTGTATGCAGTGGCTCATAAATTAAATTTGTTGCAATTACCATTTGTTCTTGTAGTAGAATATTTAAAGAGACCCGAAAATAAAATTAATGTTTGATGAACGTCACAAATTCAAATAGGATGTTGAATCATAAACGTCAAATAGAAATATTTTTTAACAGTTTTACAAATTTTTTTGTGGATCTTTTTATACAAGTGACCATGCTAATTCATAGTAAAGTTAGTATCTCACTCGATATGTTACAAATTATTTGTACTAAAAATTGATCATCAAATAATTTATGATCTCCCAAATTTAGAAAAACAGAGGTCTCATTTAGTTTATTTTTCTATTTTTTATTTTTTGTTTTTATTTTTTATTTTCTATTTTAACCTCATTTTCTATTTTGCTCTTTTGAAAATAAAGAAAACAACCCAAATCGTATTTAGTTTTTTGTGTTTTCAAATTTTATTTTAAAAAACAGAAAATAAATTTATACATAAGATGAAAAAGGGCAAAAAGTCATTTTGAGCATTTTTAACTCAAAATAAAAAAAATCTCAAAAAAAAAGAAAACAAAGCATTTTTTTTTTATTGTTTTAAAATTTTTAAAACATAAAATACATAAAGTAGAAAATAAAAAATAAAAAATAAAAAATAAAAAATCAAACTAAATGCCACCAAAATTGTACAAATGTGTTGGAGAGAGACACACATATGTATGAATATTTTAACTATTGGTTAATCCAAATTTTAAAGGAAATGAAATCTACGGCCCATCGTCATGTCCATGGGCCATTGCCTGTTTTTTTTTTAATTTATGGGTGGGGGGGGGGGGGTTAAATGGCCGATCATGACCTATTGTTTTTGGCATTTTTTTTTGTTTATTAATTTTCAAGCAAGTCTCCAACATGATAATTGTTTTTGGAATTTTTTATTTATTTATTAACTTTCAAGCAATAATTTCTTAGGCCCATTTAGCGTACGAATGGGAACTTTGAGCTCACTACGATAAACGTGTTGAAGGAATTGTTCAAATTAGGTAGGTGTCATTTGAATATACTTATTTTGATCTTATTTTTTATTTTATAATTTTAAAAATAAAGAAAATAACTTAAAATATATTTAATTATTTGTATTTTTAAAATTTATTTTAAAAAAAGTAAAAGAATTTATACATAAAATATGAATTGAACGACAAAAAGTTGTTTTGAATGTTTTCAATTAAAAATAAAAAAAATCTAAAAATACGAAAAATAGAAAATGTCAAATTAAATGTATTTTTTATTTTTCTTATTTTGAAAATTTTAAAACATAAAACATATAAAAAATAAAAATACAAACCAAATGACACCTTAATAATTAGAAAACTTAACATCACACTTCTTATATATATATATTTTAATTAAATTTTATTTTTTTCGTAACATTTAAATATGCTATTTATATTTTTCAAAAATACAAAAAAATAAAAATAAGAAACATTACAAGTAGCTCAAAAAATACAAAAAAGGAAAATAATTTTGACTAAGAAAAATATATAAGGAACATGTCCCCTAAACTTTTACTTCAATTCCAATATCTATAAATAAATATCTATCACAATTCCATAAATTTTAAAATTGAACATTAATGTTTAAGCAATTTTTTTCTATACTTAGTAACATAAAAATATAAATTTTCTTATTCAAAATAAATAGATTTTCATAAATATTAGTTCACAAAATTCAACCTTGAAAACATTTGTGCACGAATCAATTTATAAATTTTTAATACTAGTTAGGCAAATCACTCATCTGGTGTTTAAAGATATAAATATAAAATAAATCAGAATAATTTGTCACAATCCCAAATATACAAATATAAATATTTAGCATTTAAAACTCCATCTTAAAATGAAAATAAAAAATATTAACTCTGAACTCTCTCCATCAAAAATAATAAATAAAGCCCTTATTAAATAATTTTAATAAACATCCATCAAACCTTTTGTAATTACCTTCTTATGTATATATATATTTTTTATCTAAACGTCTCATTATATATGTGTATATATATCGTATATGATTGATTTCGTACGCAAGCTTTTCTTTTTAATTTCATATCATTCTTACTTTCTCTCTCTCTATTTGTTTTCAAGTCAACAACTAAACAATTAATCAATATATGTATAATATATATACACGAAAAAGAATGTCTACCCATCTATTGCGATTAGGCAAGCTATAAACCCTTTAACCAATTTTTTTTTAAATTTTCCTTTATATATAGCATTAAATGAAATAAATAAATAATATTAACCTTTGAAATTTCTTTTACCTTACCACAACTCTTCTCTCTTTATTTCCTCTCATTTTTTTTTTTTTTAATACAGAAGTTAATTTTGATATAATACCACTCCTATTTGTATACAACTTTTTTAATTAGAAACCATCACGTACACTTAAGATTACAGTGGATCTCCAGTTACATTTCTATAATAAAATCTCTTTAAAACATTCAATGGTCCATACTTATGAGAAAATAATAAATTAATAATTTAAATATGATAAACTCAACTAATGACGTAATAAAATGTAATTCATAAATAAAATAAATAATTAAAAAATCTAGGTCATGACATATAAGGAAACGTGATATACATATTTATAAAAGTTCAAAAAGGTTTTCGTGAATTTGTGTGAGAGAAAAATGGAAAATAAGTTGAGAAAAATTTTTTCAAGATTCATTTTGTGTAATCTTCATTCCATGCCGGAGCTTTTGAATAAGAAGCTAGAAATGTCATACCAACGGAAATAGGCAAATTATGGTATGAATGAAGTCGAAACAGTTTAATAATAACCCCCTAGTTTTTTTTTTTTTTTAAAGGAATCAAAATTTGCTAGGAAACTTGATACGGTTGTATCATACTGTAAGATTATTTTGCATCTACTTTAAATAATAAATGAACATACAATTTTTTTTCTTCTGAAAGTATGAATTAGATATTAATTAAACACACCCATTAGGATGTAGAATATATATAGAAAATGACTTGGATGCCTAAAGTCAAACTTAGGTATTGAATCAAATAACAAATGCAAAACAAAAAACAGCAAGTCATCCTCATTTACCAAAAATTGGCAAATTAATTCAAATTAATATTATTGAAAAATTTAATAGCAGTCAGTAATTATTGCAATCCAAAGAATTTCAACTTTTGGTACAACGAATTCGAAAGAACAAATTACAAATAAAAATAAAATAAAATGAAAATGCAAGAAAAATTATTAATGGTCGCAGTTTAAAGAAAATATGTTGGGCATCAACTTTTAACACTGGGGCAGATCTGCTGGGGGCGGAGGCAGCGTAGTATCCGGTGTTGGCCCATTTTCAACCACAAAAGCTGTTGCCAGTCCCACGGGCAAGTGCACATCCAAGTGGCAATGCATCAGCCATACACCTGTACACACCAAATTCAATTAATAACACATATATTTGAATTGTTATTCATAGATTTAATTACACAAAAATAATTAATTAATTATATATATATATATATAATTAATATTACCTGGATTGTTGGCCTGAAATCTGATGGCGGCCCAACCTCCGACCGGCACGGCGATGGTGTTGCGTATCTGTGGGTCGACGAGATTGAACTTCCAGGGATCTGTTTCTGGGTCGTAGTTGCCAAACCCTTGAGCCAGGACATGGAAATTGAACCCATGCAGGTGCATGGGATGGTTCTCTACACCCACCAAAGCCGTGTTCTGCATCACCATCTCAACCGTTGAATTGAACCTCAGCTTCTTCACCTTCGTTGACCTCGTGGTCATTACGATCGACGTGTCGAAGGCGATGTCCGGATTCGTGTAGTTAAACATCACCGGTGGTTGGTCAGGAAAATCAGTGGTGTAGATCCCGCTGACGTCGTTGAAGAAGGCTTCCAACATCGATAACTTGGTGGGGAACATGAAGGATGCGTTGTTCATGCTCGCAGCGAATACCTGCTGTAGCGGGCCCTCACAAGTGGCATTCTCTTCGCATTGGATGAGGCCCAAGCCCACGGTGACGAACATTCGCTCGTCCACTTCGAGGGGGACTGGGACCCAGTGAGGCCCATTTTCAAGCCCAGTGAGATTGCTGTAGAATTGGTGGGCCGTTGGCGTGTCAAAGAAGTCCGGAAGGGTCGGCATCAACGGCTCAGTTGAGGTGGCGTTCTCGTAGACAATGATGCCGGTGGTGGGCGTGGCCTCAAACGATACGTTCAACGCTGAGGCATAGGGCCGGGCCGCCATGTAGTAAGTGGCCGGAGGCTGGTCGGCGGTTAGAAGCACGTCGGCTGTCTGACCGGGAGCAACGACGACCACGTCGGTGACCATCGGAACGGTGTAAGCGGCGTCGACGGCTACTACGGTCATGTTGTGGTTGGCGATTTTGAAGAAGAGCTGGTTATTGAGTGCAGCATTGATGATACGGAGGAGATATGTTTTCCCTCGTTTCACCCTTAGCTTATGTGTACCATCAGAAGAGCACGGATAGAGGTCGCCTGGCCGGCCGTTGATGCTGAAAGCATCGGAACTGTTGGGGGCGCCGCCGTTGGCGAATCCTTCGTTCTCTACGTCAATAACATTAGCATTCCACCACTCTCCTGCAAATCACATGTATTTTAGTATCTAAAATCTTTCCAAAGCCGATTAATGGTGGACCTGTTTGACTAATGAAAAATAATTAAGAAAAAGAATTGATAAGTAAATAAAGGGGGGTTTGTTAATTATTACCTAAGACAATTGGGAATTCTCTGTAGGGTTTGGGGAAAGGGTAGGAATGACCAGCTCTGGGCCGGATGATCAGTGCGCCGTAGACGGTGGCGCGGAGCCACCCGACGTGGGCATGCCACCAGAGAGTCCCTTCTTGTCCGGTGACGTTGAACCTGTAAGTATAGCAGCTTCCGGGTCGAATGGGACATTGGGTTGCATACTCGGGTCCGTCAGCCCACCCACTTAAGATCTGCAGAATCCCATGCCTGCATAAATGAATAACAAAGGCTAATTAATTTCCATGTGCATTGATTTCCAGAAATTAGGGCGACAAATGAATCGAACTTGAATAAGAATTAATGTACCATACCAGTGAATAGTGAGGTTGTAGGGAGACTTATTGAAGACATGGACAACAAGGGTGTCGCCCTCGTGAACTCGTATTGTTGGGCCGGGGAGGCTCCCATTGACTGCGGTGATCACTTGCCGTTGGCACAGCCGCTGAATGGTCAAGTTTTGCACCTGGAAAAAAACAACAACCAAATAGACTATATTAATTATATATATATAATATGTAATACAAGTTTTATTTTCAAGTTTATAATATATAAACGTAATATGCTTACTATAAGTGGTTCAAGGGCTAAATGGTATGAAATGCCTTCCAAGTTTTTTTTTTTCTTTTAAATGGCTAAGTGAAAATGGAGTGGGAATTGATGGAATAAATGGTTTTAAATACCTTATTTCATTATTGACAAATAACTTTTAAAATAGAAAGGATCCATGTAACAGTAAATTTGCACAATTTCTTAGTCTACAAGCACAATGTTGACAAATCAAATTTGGTTTTATGTGATAATTTCCAACAAGTTTCTAGAGAGCTGGCACTGTTTTGAAAAGGAGGACATGAAAGTTAATAAATATTTTACCAAAAATCTCTTTGAGAAAACCTTTTATTGATATTACCATTTTCATGCAAATGCCGTGGGAGCAAATGGAAAAATAGAAATGGGAACCACCAATTAATTGGTCTACTTCCCTATACATGCATGAAATTACAAATTTTAGAATATGCCAACTTTAATCAGAACACCATGCATGCTAATTAATATGACCAGAAATAAATGAATAAATAAAAATATTAATTAAGGAGGACAAATAATGATTCAAAATGGAAAAAAAAAAAAAAAAAAGCAATTAAGATAGATTACTTCAAAAGTGTGCTCCACAACTTCAGCAGAAACCCCAGAAAAAGCCAGAAGAGCTATAGCGCAAGCCAGCAAGAACACAGCTCGAGTTGCCATGCCCAAGATTTATGAAGAGATGTAGGAACAAAGAGAAGCAGCTTAATTGCTTTTTGTTAGTTTGAGAAGTTCTCAATAGATTCTTCCTAGCTAGAAAATGTGGCTATATAATATATAATGTATATAGATATAGATACAGATGTATATGTATATTGCTTGGAAATCTTCTGTGTTTGCTCTGTGCTGCCGTTCCAAAAGATTCATGCAGATATATATAATGGTTTCATGTAGACGTAGTCTTAACCTTTCCCACGCTTGCGTGAGAATAAGAACATTAAGAACCATTCCGTTTTGACAAGGAATTGCCGCTTTGAATGTGTTAACTGAAACTTCTTGTCTATCAGCTTGAATCAGCCATCAAAATAAAAAATTATAAACAAGCCACCAGGTCATATATTGAATCCATTTCCAACCAATGTAAGCATTTTGAATTTAGGAATCCTTTGACTTGTCTAAATATCTAGTTTTCCTTTATAAATTTGGGATTAGTTAAGGTCTCCGCTAGTATCGTTTGTTTAATATTTAAGCAAATAAATTTTAAGATTATTACTCATTACCTAAATATGTGTATTTTTTCCAGGAAAACATGTGAAATATATATATATATATATATTACAAAATACAACATTTGTCGGATATATTTATTTTATATGACACATTGAGAGAAAAGAAGAGGGGGTTTGATGGATTTTAATTGTGTGAAGAGTGAATTTGTCCTATGTAGATCGGGAGAGAGGGTTTGGATTTTAATTACGTGAGAGTGGATTTGTTTTACGTGGCAGGGATGAGTCCCGGGAGGAGGAGTTTTGGTTTCAATTGTGCAGGGACATGTTTTTTACTTTTTCAAAATTGATTTTGGAAATTTTAAATTTTTTTAAATTTTAAAATTTGAAATTCAAACTTCATTATATTTTTTATATTTAAAATAAATAAAAAAATTAATTATTTTTTATACCCTAAAATAAATAATTCTTTTATACCTTAAAAAATTAACTATTTTTTTAGTTTATAAATTATTTTTACAATTTTTTATCTGAGTTTATCTTACAAATTTATATTTAAATATTTTATCAATTAAATTAGATTTTCGTACCTTTAGGTTTGGATAAATTTTATTATATATATAAAGTTGAACGAGTAATGAAGCCCTAGAAGAGCAACTTGATTTGCACAAATTCGGTAATTAACACTCTTAATTAGGTGATGAAGGGCATAACAACATTGAGTTGGCACCTAATTTAATTGATCATTTTTGAGTTAATCTGTCATAATAATAATGCCAAACGTGTTCCTTTGTTGAACAATATCGAGGATAAGCCCTGGAATGAAAGAGATTTCTGACGTTCTGGATTGACTTTCATTTGGTGTTTTTTAAACGCGCAGCTGGACTTGGTTGCTTGTTAAACAAACAATTAATAAAAAAAAAATTAATTGATTAAGCAACTAGTCAATTAATAAAAATTATTCAACCAATCCAATAATGTGTTCCAATCTTTAAATCCATATGGCAAAATAAAGTTGCATGTGTGTCTTTTTCTATTCCAATCGTTATTGGAAGTTGACAGCTAAATCAAATTAAATGTGATTTATTCAACCAATTCATATTGTGTTCCCAAGACTTTCAGGGTTTTATGATGCAATTCTGCCCCTTTCAAAACAGTGCTTACTGAACTATTTTTTTTTTTTTAGCAACATTTATGTGTTAATTACGGTGTAGGCGAATTAATTTTTTTTTTCAAGCTATTCGAGTCCAACCAAAAAAATTTGGTTGAAACTCAAATTGAATTTGAATTTATGACTCGTTTATAATCAATTGGGCCAAAGCCCTAATTTATAAAAGTTCTATTAAAAAATTTACAAACTCAATAAAGTAATATATATATATAATATTTTTTTTATTATAATTAAACTAAAACAATATCGTTTTGATTTAGGATGTATTTGGCACTCCAAAAAATAGTGAAAAATTTTAAATATCTCTAATAATCTCTAACACATTTTGTACTATTTG
>JAVXUM010000046.1:2113677-2128366 GCA_035590655.1 Pouteria glomerata
TGTAACCCGTTGATAGTGAAGATTCTGTAATTGAGGTTTTTCTCCCTGTGAAAGGGTTTCCTCGTTATTTTCTTGGCATGATTATTTTTTTACTTTGTGTGATTACTTGATTTAAAGAATTTTTCAGTATTCTTATTAATTATTATTGATTTCGAAAGTCCATTTGAATGTGCTTGTTTAATTAATATTCCCTCTTATATTTACCGTCGTTAATGTAATAGAACCAAAAAAAAAAAAAAGAAAAAACGTTTGGCTTCCCACAATTCTGCCCATTTGGAGGTAAAAATAAAAAGTAAAACTTTCGATAGATTTTTGTATTTTTTTTATGAGTTATAATTTTTGGTATATTTAATGAATAAAAATGTAATTTTTAACAAGTTTTTGTAACTTTTAGGTGTTTGGTAAAATCGTTACTGTAGCAGAACAGAAAAGTGACAACTTTTGAGTGTTTGATAAAATTTTTTATTGTAGCAGAGTAGAAAAGGTAAAAAAAGTACTGTAACAGAGTAGAAAAATAAAAAAAATTGTAAGTTGTCAAACGCTCAAATTACTGTAGAAATGCCAACTATTAATTTTTTTTATTATTTTTTAAACTTCCAAACAGACTCTAAATCTCCGTACGTGCTTTTTTATCAGGGTTTTAATTAGATTTATATATATATATACATATTATGTTTGTATATATAATGATCAACCAAAAGCATAAGCGGGTAGGTCATGCATAAATATAATTACGTAAATGCATGGTTTAGTCTTAGTAATTGTTGTGCATTAACTAATTCAAAACACGTCTCATTCTAACATTAACCTTTTTCATCTACCAAAACAATATAAGAAACATTGAATGCGTCCGTCCAAGGTTTCATCTCTGCTTTGTCAATTGGTCTCGAATAGACGTTGAAACCTGGGGATGAAAGTTACGTTTGGGTTAAAAAAAAATAAATGTAGATTTAAAATTATTTCTCATATTTAATTTGTAAAAAAATAAAATAAAATGAAATGAAAGTGAAGTGACGGAGGCATTGGATTTACGTGAATTAAAAATAATGAAATTAATTAAAAAATTATTTAGTAATGAACATCTTATGTTCTTTTCATATTCTTCAATTGACTCGATTGTAAATATGTATTTTAAATTTTTATTTTTTTTCTTTTTATCTTCATTTTTATTTTTTTTCCTTGGAAAATTTTCAATTCAAAGGCAACTTTTTTAAGTGTACAAGTTATTTACACGTTGCCGAGCCACCTGGAAAACTAATGGAAAAACTAATGCTATGTCTAGAACACAGGTTTATGGAGAAAAAAAGAAAAATTGTAGAGAAAAAATAAAATTTATAATTTTTATAGATTTAATCAAGTAAAAATTATACTTTATTGATAAATATTTATTTATTTTATTTTTATTTTTTAACTAAATAAAAAATAAATTCAATTTTTCTTATAATTTTACATTTTATTTTCTTTGACTTCTCCTTTCTTCCATAAATTCATGTTGCAAACATAACTAGACGTTGATAGTTAGGTCATTCACGATGTCATCAAGCCACCAGATACATATAATAACCAAAATCTAAGATCAAGAAGAGTTGTTTTGGAAAGGGAAAGGGAAAGGGAAAGGGAAAGGGAAAAGTAACGGGAAAGGAAAAGAAAAGTCCATTTGGAATTGGTAGACCATTTGGCCACCATTTAGGAACAATGGATGACAGTTGTTATTGCTGTTGTCCGTATCTCATTTATATTATTAACTTTGCGAGGGTGATTGTCTTGTCTACTACTTAGATGCCATTTAGAAGAAAAAAAACAATGGGGTTTAAAAGTAATACTTTTCTAGGATGGTAAACAAATAAAAAATAATAATAATCAGTTAAAAGAGACTTGGTCAGATTTAGAAAACTCTAAATTCATCAAAAATCAAGTTTCTTTTAATTGATTTTTTTTTTGTTTTTGCATATATCTACTGTTCAACAAATGAAATTTAATTTTATTTAATAAAAATTTTCGTTAATTTTTATATTTAGAATTAAAATAATATTTTATAAGTTAAATTTGATTTCATTTCATAATTTAAATCTTGAAATTTTTATATAATTTGAAATTCAATTCAAAATAATAAGATTTCTATATAATTTGAAATCTAATTTAAAATAATGGAATTTGACGAGAATTTATTATTTTTTTTAAGTAATGTAAGTAAGTGTATAAATTTATCATTTTATATTATGTTTACCATATTTTCTACTTTCTATTAATATGGTTAAACTTGTTATTTGTCTTAAACTAAATCAATTCGATTCTTAAATTCAAAATGTGATCCAAACACAAATTTTTATTTATTAAATTAAATTAAATTTTTTATTTTAAAATCAAATCAATTATAAGAAATTAATGTTTTTAAAGGTTAGCTAATTAAAAGTAATTAGCATTACAACTATCAATTCTTCGATATACACAATAAAGTTATATAAATCTGTATAACGATAAAAGTTTGAGTTTATAATTAGAGACTTATTATAATTGAACAAATAGAGAAGATTAATATTGTAATGAAGAAAAAGATTATTTAAATAATTGTGAAATTATAATCTCTCTAATAAATAAAGAAAATTTAAACATATCCGTTGTTTCAATGCAAATGTAGATAAAAATAATAAGAGGTGATTGAATAAGTAATTTCAAACCTACCTAGCAAAGGTTCCAAAAAAAAAAGTTACATGACACACATATATATATATATATATATTAGAGGTTTTGGAGTGAAATTCCCATCAATAGAATTGGTAGATAGGTTGGAGCAAACATGCGATCTACACAAATATAGTTGCAAATGGATTAATAATTAGTCAAATTATTTTTGTTGGCTTTAAAAGATCATTAACTTCAGCTATTAGACTCATCACCCTGCTCCCCTCTCGATTTGTCCTTAATAATATAGATACCATTTTTATTTCTTCGTAATTAAAATTAAAATTCTTACACAAGATAGTATTATTAAAATATAAATTGAGAATTTGTTAAGTTTTCCGACTATTTTTTTTATGCTTTACTTAGTCGTAATGTCAGTTTGGGAGAGAAAAATACGTCATTAAAATATTAGGCATATTGATCGTGTCAAACAATCATTTAAAAGGGTTAATTTTTTTTTATTTTTAATTTATTATAATGTAATTTTTTAAAATTTAATTTAGAAATCTTTTATTAATTTGTCATATGCTAATTTTTATGGCACATATAAGAGCGTACGAGTGTCCATTCTTTCATATTTTATGAAAAAAAATCCTTTTTATTCAATGTATATATATTTTTAATGCAAAGTTGAGTAAAATATTTTAGAAAATAATATATCAAAATTTAATATGTAAATTATTTTTACCCTAAAAATGATTGTCATCTAATTGATTAATGAAAAATAAAAATTAAAAATTTATAAGAAGTTTGACATTGTAACAAATTAAAAATACAAAAACTTAATTATTAAAACGAAACTATATAGATTTTACGTATAATTTGATATAAAATGTATGAAAGTAATATAATTTTTTTTTTAAAATAACAAAAAATACTATTTATAATCTCAAATTTGACCACCAAATTGTTCATTCGATACTAATTAGGACTATCTTAGACTTCTAGTGTATATATATATATATTTTTTATTTTTATTAAGATATTTTTTTTTTCAATCTGAATTGGTATCAAGTAAATATGGTCACATCACCTGAAAGAAAATGCTGTAAATTATTTTGATGTGCAATGTAACACTTTGTAGTATATTAGAAGGGTAAATATTATTCCAATACAATTTCATCTATTTTAATATTAAATTTAAACAAGTTAATATTTTTTCTTAAATATTTAAATATTAACGTTTTAAGAAGTAACAATAAAATACTAAAAATTATCTCAGGTTACGTTTGTTTTTGGGTTATGAGATAGGGATTGGATAACCAATTTGCGTGACCCACTTCATCCCATATTTAATAAAAAGCTTAGACAGTTGTAGAGTTCACTCTACATTGCATACAATTAATACTAAGGCACGTTGGATTATACAATACAAAGGAAGTGCGGTATCGTATATTATATAATTGCATTAGTTTTTCTTCAAAATTTAAAATTTAAAAATTAAAAATTATTTTACATTATGTCTCTTATTAAATTATATCTTTTATCTCACTTTATATCTTATTAATTAAATAATAAAAAAATAATTTTATATAAAAAATATATTATATCTAATTACAAATATTATTCCGTGATCCCTTGTAATCAATTTTTCTAATCAAACATTGCCTTGGGAGAGGTTATCAACACGAATTATTTTTTATTTTACTATTTCAATAATAAAAAATAGAGAAATATTATTAAAAAATAGAGGTGAGCGGGCTGACCCCATACCCTTGAAGCGAAATAAAATTGCGGATTTTTCAATTTTTTTTTAACTTATACAATGGAATTTGGATATTCTTAGTGAATTTTTTTTTTTTATTTCATTATACAAATTACGAATTTATAATTTACCTTACTTTACCTTTTTTTATTTTACTTTTGATTATTGGTGAAATCTAAGTCAGAATAGAATTAAAATTAAAAGAAAAAATATTTTTAAAAAGTTTGACGAGGGTGTAATAATTTTTTGAAGATAGTTGAACATCGAATCCAATAAATATACATCTGTCTATATATATGTATATTTACAAAACACATAGCTACAAAACACGTGTTTATATAATGGTTATTTAGATATATCCTCTGCTTATCTTTGAAACTGCAATTTCATTTTGCATATCTATGTAACTAATTTAAAAAATGCATAATTACTTTGCGATTGAAATCACACGACATTATTTCAAATTTAGGTGATTAAATTAAAAACGCATTATCACAAACATGTATATGCGCTCATGAGGATAATTACAAAATCATTTCACGGTATTAAGTTGATCGCTGTCATTTCGCGATTTCATCAACAATAGCATTCCAGTTAAGGGGTGTTAGGAAAAATAACCGGATTAATGAAAAACGTAATTGGAATGATATTTGGATGTTTGATGGTAAATTATATTTTTTAGAGATGAATAGCGAAAGATATTGATTTTTGTAGAGAAATCAATCAGAATGATTTTGAAATCCTTGGGAAAGGTTTTAAAATCTCTTCAAAAAATATTGACAATGAGTTTTATTTGGTAACTTAGATGACGGTAGTTACATTAAAAAAACAATTACAACTATTTTATTAATCGAACTCAAGTTATGATATTTCTTCTAGAGTTATAATAAGTGTGAGTGTGTAAAAAGTAATAAATGATTTTAGAATTTTTAAGAATTTTTTAAAAATTTTCAGCATTTTATTACGCACCAAACGATCCTAAGTTTTGTCTAACAATATTTTTTTTTATTCTTTTATTATTAAAAAAAAAAAAGAAAAAAAATCTTGTAACACCTCCCCCGAAAGGCAGGCCCTACGATTCAGCTGTCCTGGCCAAACCATTTTGGGCGGGTAGCTACAGTGTTGGGAAACTCTGCACAATGGCCAGTGATACAGAGATGGAAGAGGTAGCCGTCATCGAGGCTGGAGCGGACGACGGCGATAATGGCTGCGGCGGCGGTGATGTTGAAGGAGGGAACGACGATGTCGATGTGGAGGTTAATGGAGAGGGAAGCGGGAGCGGAAGCAGTGGATGCAAAGTCGGGGAGAAGTCGGGGGACAGAGTAAAGGGCCCGTGGTCGCTGGAGGAGGACGCGATACTGAGTAAGCTTGTGTGTAACTTCGGGGCGAGGAACTGGAGTCTGATCGCCCGTGGAATCGCCGGGAGATCGGGGAAGTCTTGCCGCCTCAGGTGGTGTAATCAGCTCGATCCCGCCGTCAAGCGCAAGCCCTTCACTGGTAATTTGATCTTCCACATTGTCAATCTAACATCTGCTTTGAATCTGTATTTGCGATTGCGTGTTTTGTAATTTGGGTTTTAATCTATAATGGTTTCTGAATCGAGGGTTGCACGTACACATAAATTCTTTAGCCTGTAACGCTATATAGTCTCCTTCTGAGTGATAGTCCCAATGTAGTACTACTCTTTGTGTGCGTGCGTGCGTGTGTGTGTGTGTGTGTGTATAAATGTAGTACCTTTTGTAGCAGAAAATAACTTGTCTTTGCAAATAATTATGCTCGTGGTGCTTAGCTTGTAAATAGGTTATCATAAAGGGTTTTGCAACCTGTCTTGGTGTCAAAGTACTGATCTTTAGTCGTGCATGCCCAAGTTCATTGCCTAATTTTGGTATTGTTTTTGTGGTAGAAGAAATTGTCTTTTTAATTGGTTTATGAGATTTTACATCATTGTTTTATTCCAGACTAAGGGTCTTGGCTTGTTAAAATATTACACGGAAATCATTGTCTAATTTTGAACCTCTGAAGATCAGTGTTTTTTCTAAACTCTGATATAGTGTCCAGAAGTATTTTCAGGAAAACACAATTAAATTGGCTTTTGAACATCTCCATGCAAATTTAAAAATAGAAAGAGAAAAAAAAATGGAACACCAGAAAGGGGAGCAACCTTACAATCGGTACACTGGATAAGATTTAGGAATTACCTGCCATTATGTCTGTAATTGCACCTGGATTTTGTTGTGTGGGCATCGAATGCTCATTCTAGCTTACATAACAAAAGGCACCACTGTTATTAGAAATCAAAGGGTATATAATTGTTCAAGTTAATGAGTCCAGTATACAATAGGCCTTCCATATTGAAGCTTGCACAGAAAATTAATTTTAGTTGCTTGTTATCTCATAAGTCAATTATTGGTTTTTTGTTGTACAGTTCTTACCATCTTAATTGTTTTCCCCTTATTTTATTTTCATAGATGTTATCCGTGTCATATCACAAATTTGTCACAATGATTCACCTTATCATTCTCATCTTAGCTACATTTATTTTGTAACCATGTTGCTTCCTAATTGTCCAACACTCTATATCATGAATTATGATTGATCATATTAATTTTCTTGGATAAAATGTCTTAATGGCCTGAGCTTTAATTGGTCATTTCACTCAAAAATCAATCAGCTAATTGCTTCGAAAAGAAGTTCTTTTTGAATTATTCTATCAAATGTTATGAATCTTTCCCATACAGTAATTTAGCAATAATCTTTCAATGCCATGCACGTGTTTCTCTTTGTAACTTGTAGTTCTTTTACTTCTTTTCCTTTTTCTTTGGCTGCATAAATGAACTAAATTATATTCACTTGAAGCAGAATCTCATTACTTACATTGATGTACTCCAAAGTCCAGACCAGCACAGGAAAGTTCATGTTGCTGTTATTGCACTGTGATAGCTTGTGACCTGATAATGTCGATATGTGTTAACACATATAATTATGCACGAGTATCTGCTGCATGTGAAATTGTAACCTAACTAGAGGATAATTATTATCAATTAATCTTATTTTCCTGGATAATCTTCTCATATTTACTTAAGTTGTGATTAACCTATGCAAATTAATTTGCGGCTTAGAAGCTAGATTATGCCATGCTGAAACGAGGATAGTGTTGGGCAAAGTGCTTCTTCATAATATAGACGCTCAGACATGGCTATGATTGTTTATTTATTTGAAGTTGCCATGTCAATGCACAGATCTTGGTTTGAAGTAACTCTGTGCTTGCATGGGGCATACTCACAAAAAAATGAATTACAGAATAATGTAGTAACTTTCTGACAGTTGGAGCTACTTCTTTTGCTATTATACCACATACCTGGGATGAAGTTTTCATGTTGGCTTGAAACCCTTGAAAAAGTTTAAAAATTCTATAAACAGTAAAAAGATATATGTTGGACTTGGCAGATAATTACTTTACGTTAATAAATGTCAGAAGGCTTCATCAAATGAAGAGAGAGAATAAATGAAATTTCAGGTGCACTAATTTTGCAAAATAAATCTTTGTAGTGTTTTCCTGCAACGTTTTCATTTTCGCCTCGAGATAAGTATATATTTTTTTTTTGGTAGGTATTGTGACAAGTGTTGAAGTTATAGTTTGTTTCTTTTTTTATCTCGTTAATTTGATGCCTGCAGTTCATGTCATTTATGTCTAAGAGATGAATGTTTAACTAATCACTGAGTGGTTACTGGCTTGATCACTATTTTTAAATATGTAAAACTAATAATATTTCATAGTTTGTCTCAGTCACAACGAGGCCTTCCATTTTGGATTATAGGCATTTAAAAGTTTTCCATTTTAGTTATTTGAAGGGTCCTACTTAAGCTAACCATCAAAAAAAAAAAAAAAAAGGGTCCTACATAAGCCCTAGAGGCTAGAACCACCACTTGCCAATCAAGCCCTAGTCCTAATCCTTCCCCCTATTTATTGGCCTTCAATCCTTCAATCTAACAAACTCAACTTTATTTTTTCCGAACTAAATGGGGTCAGCCCTTCAATTTAACAAACAAACCCACAAGATATCCAATGCTTAGGCGTTTTTAATTGTGCAAACTTCAACTTAATCAATTGAAGCCTTTCTCCTTTTAGAAACCCTGGATTTCTTCTTCCGCCTTATAGAACTCTTGCTTTAAAAATCAATTATTACTCCAAGTCTACACGCACCACCATGCCAACTATAGGTAGGCTTGGGCCTTGCTCTAGTTTCCTAATCATAGTTACCTAATTCGTTAACCACCCCTTCGACCCTCAAACTAGATCGCGCGACCCCAAATGAGGTGCGGTCGCGATCCAAATTTCAAATATTGATGATCCACTATCATGAGAGGAGAACGAGCACTTGAGATGAGAAAGAAATAAGTTTCAACTTGAAATTGCTGTCATCACTGCCGCAATCTTCTTTCATCAAAGTTGGTTCAATGAAAGACTCTACAATTTCCTTTGATATTTAGGTCAAGATTTGGTCTAACTATACAACTTCCTTCCTTTAATTTTTTCAAGTCGGGATAATTTTTTTTTTTTTTTTTGTACCAACCAAAAAAGGCTATACGAATTTCCTTTGCTTTTTCAAATCAAAACAAGAGACTTTGTAACTTCGTAGTATATATGTGCAACTTCCTTTGATATTTACGTCAAGATTTGGTCCAACAAAGAACTCTACAACTTTCTTCTTTTTATTTTTTCAAGTTAGGATAATTAATTTGTATTTTTTTTGTTCTACGAAAAAGGACTCTACGAATTTTCTTTGCTTTTTCAAACCAAAAAAGACTTTACTATTAAATGTTCCAGCTAAATATATCTCTACTGTACTGCGTACCGAGCAAGGTACCATAGCGTGAATTCGTACTCATACCACGTACCAGATCGACCCATGAACTTGGTAACTATGTTCCTAATATGCAACTGCAATTAAAAAGAATGTAGTGGCAAGTAGGGTTTCTTTCCTTTTTCCCCCTTTCCATGCTGAAAACTTGTCCATCATCAAATTTTAGCTGCTTCTCCTTCCATCATCATACGAAAGGGATGGTATTTCCCAATTTAATTCATGTCTTATATGGAATCTACCTTGTTATACCCTTACTCTTGTCATGTCGTGTCTTTTTTATACGTATTGGGGATTAACAGAAATGTTAGGTAACATATAACTTTAGTAACATAGCTACTTTTTGTAGTTCTTATCTGGAAGCAAATATGAGAATCGACATTCAAAGATATTTTGGTGGTATCATGATAAGTGCGTGTATGCAAACATGTGCATGTGCATACATTTTACTTCATGAAGGTCATGTTTTCCTAAAACCTTTTTGCTCCCAAAAAGTGTTGACGTCAATGACAAATCAACTAACTTTGCTTCATTAGTGACCTATGAAGCACAAAAAATTAAAAGCGGGTGGCACATATCAAAGACAATTCTTTTATTATATTTTTTTTTCTTCAAACATAATTAAGATGAGATGTGGTGTGTCCAATTATTTTATCATTTTTTTTTCTTCAAAGATGATTATGACATGTCTATTTTGATTGAGTGGATGAAGCCCTTAAAGTCATAAAATCTTTTATTTTTCATTTTGTTACTTTTCCTATGTTGAATTAATACAAAAAGTTGGTCAGTTTTTTACATCTAAATATCAAAACATTTTCAGTATGTAATGTGTGGGTGTATATTATAATTCTGAATGAGCATAGTTGAAAGAAATGCCAGCCATAATTGGGTGGCTTTGGAGTCTGATTAGGACAGGGATGTCTCTACTTCTTCTTCTAAGATCTCTTCCAATTCTTTTAGCGAAGTGACTGAGCTCTATCAGCCAAGTTATGGTGGCTTTGAGGAGTATGTTGATACGGTTGGTGGTTGGCTAGTCAGTAATGGAGTTTGCAGGGGGACTAATATTAGGTTGAAGGGTCAAGAATTTATTGGAAATATGAGGGAGCATAATGCTGTGAGGGGTCTCTCTATAAAACAGGGTAAGGGTAGTAAGGGATGGTGGGGGAGATGAGGCTAATGAGTGTCTTCCTTTGGCCTGTTTGGAGCTGGGAACATGGATGGAAGGTGCTGGTAAGTTGCTTTTGTTAGAGGATTGTGGCATTGATGATGTTAAAGTGTCAGGATGGGTTCTTTGAAGGGTAAAACATTTCAAGAGTGCTTGGGTCTCCTGTGAAGGCTTTGAAGAGGAGATTGCAAGGTTGATTATCTCTATTGAAAAGAGATGGAGAGACATAATAAACAGAAATAACCTACAAGTCAGAAGTCTGGTCGCAAGAAGCGGCAGATTGAGATGAAGAAGCAGGAATGCGAAGGTCGGGGCAGAAGGAGGGTGGAACTGTGAATGACAGGGTGAGGGAGGGACTTTGTTATTATCTGTGAGGCCAAAAATAGTCTGCTAGAATATTAAGGGTATCAGCGAGAGGGAAAGAGAGTTGTAAAATCATTGTTAAGGGGGTGGGGACCGGATGTAGTGCATCTCCCAATGCAGCATTTTTTTGTTTGGTGTGTAGTGCGAGGGAGAATCTTAATTATTGATTATCTGCAATTAAGAATGCTGGTAAGAGTTTAACTAGAGTTGTCTTTGCAAGGGAGATGGTGAGTCCAGTGAGATCATTTTCATTCACTTTCCATGGTTGAAGGAGTTGTGGAGCATGCTTTTGACTAGTTTTGGAGTGTGTTGAGGTTTTCCTAGGGCTATCGAAGAGTTGTTTGCATCTTAGTGGGGTTATATGTTGTGGAGGCACGAGAAGGGGGGGCGGAGGGTGGCTCTTTTTTGCCTCATGTGGCTTATTTGGAAAGAGTAAAATAGGAGAGCATTTCAAGGGATTGAAATGCCCTTATACAAAATGAAGAGCTTATTTTTGTCCATTTTGTGTAGTTGGTTGGTGGGGGATATAGAGCCTCACATTCTTTTTTGTTTGTTCGTTGACAATATGTTAGTATAGTCTGGCTTGGTTTCTTTGTCTTGGTTGGCACTCCCTTAATACTGTTTATTAATAAATTCCTTTCCATTGATAAAAAAAATAATAAAAAGAAAGAAGAGAGAGAGAGAGAGAGAGAGATGAATGTCATGCAAATGAAGAGGATTGTGTCATAGTTCAACTTTCTGTCTTTTAACAAAGTACTTTCTTATATATTGGAAATAAACACTTGTTGGAATTTGTATACATATATTCATAGTTCAACTTTCTGGACTTGTTGCAGATGAAGAGGATCACATCATAGTTCAGGCCCATGCTATTCACGGAAACAAATGGGCATCAATTGCTAAGCTTCTGCCTGGGAGAACAGATAATGCCATTAAGAATCACTGGAATTCTACCCTGAGGCGCCGGTGCATGATACATGAGAAGAGTAAGTTGGAATCTAGCAATGTGGTGGATGATATGACCATGGAAAAATCCAAAACATCTTCTGAAGGAACTTTTTCATGTGGGCATATCAATTCATTTAAGTCCTTGGAAGGAAAAGATGTCACCTCTAGAGAGAACATGGAAGAGCAGGGTGAAGACAATTCTCAACCGGAAGGTCAATCTAGTAATGAAGCAAAAAAGCCACCTACGCTTTTCCACCCTGTGGCACGAGTCAGCGCATTTAATGTATATAATCCTTCGGATGATCCAGAAACCGTGTCCGCATTTCCAAGGCCTACTCCTATGCATGGGCCTTTGCTTCAAACCTCAAAACCTGATGCTGGGATCTACAGACTACTTGAAGTAGCTTTTGGAGAGCGATCAATACCTCATCAATGTGGCCATGGTTGCTGTGGGACTGAAAGTGGTGGAAGACCTCAGAGCTCGTTGCTGGGGCCTGAATATGTTGAATATTCAGAGCCTCCATTCTTTCCAAGCCATGAATTGGCTGCAATAGCTACAGATATAAGTAATATTGCTTGGCAGAAGTGTGGGTTGGAGAATGGTAGTGTCGGAGCAGTGGGAAACATCAATGCCAGGGTCATTTCTAGAGGGCCTCTCATACAAACAGATTGGTTTGAAGATAGCAGAAAGAGTGACCACTCACGTTTTGACAAGGGAAAGAACAAGTTAATTGGCATGATGAATGACGTGCTATCGACTTCGACTGTTAGGCAATCCGTCTCTGTATCATCTGAAGTTGCAGGCCGGACTTGATATGAACTATTATTTGCGTAAAAAATCTGAAGTGTAAAAGAGCTCTTTTTATAATCTAGGAGACAATAAGCCAGTCGTACCAGTGACTAGGATCGCATGACTAATGTTCCCAGAATTCCATGGGAAAAAAAAAAAAAAACCAAATTCATCAAATGGTTTCTGTAGCTAATTGACTTGGGCATTTGGAGTTTTCCAATCTTGAAATCTTGTACCTATGAGGTTCATTTAGTGGTTTATTTATGACAGAAATGGGAAAACTTTGGTTGATAAAGATTTATGTTGTTTAATTTGATGGCTTCTTTGTCTGATGCGGTAGTGCACATTTACATTGTTGTATTTGTGAAAGTATTCACTGAAAGTGGTAGTTTTATTTCTAGTTAAACCTATCACCTGTTTGTAAAACATTTCCATGGGAAAGCTATGAGAAATCTTGCATGCATTGTTGGGTTATGAATTCTATAACCATTTTGACATAATTGAAGGTATGAACTCCTGCTGAAAGCTGGGTGATTGTTCTGTTCGTACAGCCCATTGTGAACTTTCTTGTTTTTCTTTCTAATCTTCGTGGAACGGGGATGTTCAAACTGTCATTGAACTTACTTTTTATCTTACTTTCATTGCATTTCTCGCTTATAGTGCGTTCGGGGGATTTGATTTGATGTGATCTTGTTTTTTCGGCAGTAGTATGAAGGTGATGGAGTATGGAATAGGCCCATAAGAGATAGGAGGCCCAAGTCTAATGAAGATTTTTATTATTATTAGTTTTCTTATTTATTCATAATTTTTGTGTACTAATTAATTTATTTTATTTGTTTTGGTTTTATCCATTAGGGTTAGAGTTTTGTATTAGTACCTATAAATAGCACCTTAAGTATTGTTTTGAGGTAGACTTGATGATATTGAAACCTTAATTTTTCTTTCACCCTTCTTTTGTTTGTTTCTTTATTTTTCTTTGTTCGTCGTAGCCGAGCTAAGTCAATTTGGTATCAGAGCCTCCAACGTGTGCGTCCTGCTTTTCTTTTCTGGAAATCAGTCTTCTATACTTTACCCAAACAGATTCCCAATCCACCTCAATCAGAATACACGGAGGAACAAAAGAGCAGAAACGAAGCAAGTGCAGTTTTTCAGTTTCCTGCGCAGCAATCTTTGAATAGAAATTGCATCACGATCAACCGTTGGATTGGCCTCAAATTTTGACAGCAGCTCGCAGACACATTCATCTTCAATATGAACGGTGGAGATTGAGTTTGGAGCTTTCCGTAATTGGCAGCTTTGAGAAGAACGGGACTGCTCTGTTGCAGTTTTTCGATTTCCTGCGCAGCAATCTTTGAGCAGAAATTGCAAGACAATCAACCGTTGGATTGGCCTCAAATTTTGACAGCAGCTCGCAGACACATTCATCTTTAATCTGAACGGTGGAGATTGAGTTTGGAACTTTCCGTAATTGGCAGCTTTGAGAAGAACGAGACTGCTCTGTTTTGAAATACGACGAAGAAGCCTGTAACTGTTCCGATAATTCTGTACTGGTTTGCAACCAACTCCTCTTTGTTGAGGAAGATCCTTCAATCTATCCACATTCCAACTCCTTTAATTGCCCCTTTATTCTTGATCTCCTCTGTGCATATATATACACACCTTATGTTGGCTTCCTTGCAACAATACTAAGGTATTATAGGCATCTCAAAGGTTCTTTAAAGCGGTCTTTTTCTTTTCCTTTGAAAACTCAATTAATATTTGTGATATTTAGGTATATTCTGTTTGAGTATTTTAGATTCCAGTTTATTTGATAGAGCATAAAGAGTAATAAAAAAAAATTATTTTTAATTAATTCTTTCGTGATTTATGTAAATTGTGAAATATAATCGCATTAAATTTCTTTAGCTTTGTGATCGTTGCATTAGCATATAATTTATAAAATTTCTTACCTAGCGAAATTTTAGCTCTCTCAATTGGGTCTTTTGTGTGCGATGAGGAAGGTGTAAAGGTGTCACTTTTTGTGACTGACATGCTGAGAGAAAAGCTAAAATGTACTGGCAAAATGTCTTGCATGACATGATTCGTTTGGGTGAACCTCCCATCACCCAATGGGCTGTTATGAAAGCTAAATTGCAAGACAAGTACATTCCTCCATCATATAAGAGTCAGTTGTT
>JAVXUM010000046.1:2331045-2343124 GCA_035590655.1 Pouteria glomerata
GTTGTAGTGCTCTGATGTATGTTATTGTATATTATGACTTGACCTTGGAACATGTTTATTTTATTTTGTTTTAAATTGTCCCTATTTTTTCATACCGTCCGTCTCGAACAATTTATATTAGGGGCGTGACAAAAATTATCCTTATATTTTTTTTAATCTCGTTTTAATATTACTAATTTTAATTGTAACAGTTAAATTCTCACTTTTGATCAAAGATTAATCTAAGCCTTCTATCTATTGTCCGTTAAATACAACCATTAGGGTAAAGATAAAATTGTCATTTCTCTTCTTTACTTTCCCAATCATCCTATACAAATCGATTTTGTATATTTTTGACCTAAGAGTAGTTCTATTTCACTAAAGATCGTTTCATTCTCGTTACAAAATTTGTCAAGAAAGCTAATATCATTCTCACTTACGAAATTAAAACGGAAGATTTACGTGATAAAACTTTTTAGTTAACAAACTCAAGTTGAACCGAAACAAAGTAGAGCAGAATAGAAATCCAAGGAAGAACAAGGCCACCAAACCATCAACAATGGAAGATTTGATTTTTTGTGAAAAAAAAATCCTAAGTGCATTGTCAATTTTTTCTTGAAAAAAAAAACCCTAGGTGTAATTTATTTCGAATGGATGCAATGTATCAATATTGTTTCAGGACATTTGAGGAAGCATGGATGATTTTGTAGGAATAGTTTTTGTACTTGAGTTCATTAGTTCAGAAGTTTTATTACGTAAATCTTTCATTTCAAATTCGTAAGTGAGAACAATTTTAATTTTATTGACAAATTTTGTAACGAGGATGGAAAGATTTTCAGTGAGGTGGAATGAATATTAAGGTAAAAATATACAAAATCAATTTGTATAGAACATTTAGGGAAATAAGGAGAAAAAATGACAATTAGATCCTCGCTCTAGCAATTGTATTTAACAGACAACAAACGGAAATATTAGATTGATACTTGATCGAAAATGCAAGAATTTAATTGTTACAATTAAAACCAGTAAGATTGAGAGTAAAGCGAATAATTGGTTTTTGTGCTTTTTGCCCTTTTAGATTTAATTTTTGGATGCATTCATGTTTATTTTGAATTAAAATGGAGTGAATGCATGTAAATCATTAAATTAAGGCTACGTTTGGGAACCAGGGAGTTAACCTCCAACTGGCGACTCATTTTTTAAAATGACTAAACTTACTATCCTACATTTTAAATTTCTTCTAAACTATAAATGTTAAAACTGTCAAATTAACAAAAAACTAAAAAGTTAACTTTTTTTTTTTTTTCTTCCAAAACATAAAAAAACTAATTTTTTTATAACTAACTACTAGTTAATTATAAGAAACTACCTATTTTATTTCCCAAACTAAGTTTAAAATTCAGTGATTTACAATTAATGTCACGAAACTGATAGTCTCCCATTTTTTCTACTAATTTTTTTTTTTTCAAAATGTTATCAAAATTTTCTCACGTTTTCAATTTTTCTTCAACATCCATAAAGTTTTTTTACCGAAGTGGGTAAAAATGACACTTGTTAACTTGTGACAGAAAATTATTAAAAATTGACAAAATTTAGGAGGTGTTTGGTGTGATAAAATGTGAGATAAAATGAGATAAATTGTGAGTTCGTAATGCGTGCAGTGAGATAAATTTTAAAAATTTTTAAAAATTTTTAAAGTTTTTCAGTGTTTTTTCTCATCCCAAACACCCCCTTAATATACCAAGCATAGCATGAGGAGTTAAAAATGCGACAAATAAAGTTAGAGTAAATTCGGGCTTTGTTTGAGAAGTTGATAGCTTTTCAGTTACTAGCTACTCAACTTTTTTGGTCTTTTTCCAGAATAACTAAACTGAATCTCTTAGATTTTAATTTTTTTTTTAAACTATGAAGGGAAAAATTATCAAATTAACAAAAAAATAAAAAGTTAGCCACTAAAAACTAATTTTTTTCCTCCCCAAACGCAAATAAACTAGTTTTTTTACTTCCCAAACCAAGTCTTAATTTTTCTAAATCTCAATTCATTGTCTTCCTTTTCTTACACTGATTTTATTTAAAAAAAGAAAACAAACTTTATTTAATGTAAAATATTTTTTAAATATACTTATTCATACTTTTTAAAAATTTAATTTTGAAACATGAATAAAAATAATTTTTAAGAAAATACTTATACTCATGTTTCAAAATTATAACAGACTCTAAATATAAAATAAAATCGAATTTATACTATCTCATTGGAAAAAAAAAAAATCTAGGTGAAATTTAGGTTTCATTTGATGTTCTACAATTCTTTGTAAATTTTTATAAAATTCTAACATTTTACATACTACACGAATTATGAGACAACCACTTGAACTAATGTATAAGATTATTTTGCACTTCAAATGCAGACTTATATTTTCATTTTTATAAAATTATAGCATTTAATACTACTTATTTTCAAAAAAAAAAAAAAAAAAAGAAAGAAAAGAAAAAAAAACAAACAAACATGTACCACCACTTTCTTAATTTTAAAAATTAGATTATGTTTTTGATAAATATACAACACATGGAGTAATGTAAAAATTTAATTAATAAATATTAAATTAAGTTAAAAATTGACATAAAATAAGCTTATAGTCGTTTATTGTATTTTTATGAGCCCAACTTCCGAAATACAAAAAAAAAAAAAATTAACTTTTAAAAATTAAAATTCTAAATTCATGCAATTTTAAAAAATAGAAAAAATTGGATTCAAAGTTTTATTTTAATGAATTAAATAGTTAAAATTTCAAATATATGAATTTTCATTAAATTCTTTGCATTGAATAGTTGTACTCAAAAGTTTATTCTTTTATAATTTTTTAAAAAAAATTGAGGATTTATTTCACTTATACCTCGTGTGGTTTCGAATTTGTATATGCCTCCATAAATTTTATAAATGTGTATCTTGAACATCTAAGATTTATATTAGATTCACTTAGACTCTCTTTTTAAAAAATTTCATCTTAGAAAGTAATTTTTGACAAATTTAATACTATCAAATTAAATTTATACCTTAACATTGATACAAAAATATTTATATTATGATATGGGATACTTTTTTTAACAAAAATTATACTAGAATTAATTTATTAAAATTTTTTGTGAATTTTTTATATTAGTATTTTATATTATTATGTTTCACATTAATATGTCAAATTTATATTATACACAAATTACTAATTGTATGCATAAATTATTATTACTTTTTTATACTATTAATCTAATAAAATAAACATGCAAGGGAAAAAATTTTAGTCTCACATTTTTTTCCGCTTCTGCTTCCTTTCCATTAGTATCAAGCAATAATAGAAAAATCTCATTTTTATTTTTTTTATGCAATTTTTTATATTAATAGTAGAGGTATAAAAATAATTTCATAATAATGAATTAGTTAAAAGTTATTTTGTGAAAAAAAAATTTAATAAAAGAGTCTGAATGAATGAACGTAAAAAAAGTTTTTCTGGACTTAAGTGCACATTTATAAAATTTATAGGGCTTTTGTCCATAAAATCAAAACTACAGGATATATGTGAAATAAATCCAAAAATTTATGAATTATGTGTTTTTGATTTACTACAAAATATAATAAAATTTTATAAGTTGTTATAAAATTTAAATTTTTTTCTCGTTACACAAATTATAATATTATTATTTTTATAAATTTATACTAATTTAAATAATTTTAAGTAATTTTTTATTTTATTTTTCTTAGATTTCAGAAATTGAGTTCATTCAAATAAAATATTTTGTTAAAAATTTATTTCTGCTTAATTTCTTATTTTCAATAATATTTTCTTTTAAAAATAAATAAAGTAAAGTTCAACCTCGTGACCAGGGAAGCTGAAAAGCTAGTTTGGCGGATGAGTGTGGTGAAAGCCAATAATCACTGTTCCCGCGTTCTCACGTGCGTCATCACGAGATCTCCTTCGCCAATTTAATCATAATGGTTAAATCGCAATAATTTGATAACAGTAATGTAAGGAAAATATAAATATATAACTAAACGACAAAAGAAATAAAAATAATGTCAGAAAAATCTGCCCCAGGTACAGTTCGTTCAATTATTACCGTAAATAGCAACCCTTGCTCAAACCTATGCCAATGGAGTTTAGATACATGAACGAGATAGATATATGTAGAGAGAGAAAGAGGAGGAGAGAGAGAGTCCCTGTAAGAGTGATTTTCTGAGAAATCTTGTGGCAAGTGAACGTGTGAGCTCGAAAGTGATGAGTGAAGTGAACACCCTCCTCCAAGCCTTGTGAATTAACATTGAACGCTTGAAGTGGTTTGGCTTTTGTCTGCTAACCTGCGCATGTCTGTCTGTCTGTAATCTCTGTAGCTCAGAAGAAGATCATCATATCCTTTCACTTCATCATCACTTCATCTCCTTTCACTGCTTCTCTTTCTCTCTTCTTTACTTCTTGTCTCTCTACTAACCTAAACCACTCTCCCTCTCTACAAGTGTAGTCTAGTTTAGTCATGGCGGAAGGTTTTGAACCCTACCATGTCCCACAGCAAAGCAGAAGAGATAAACTGAGAGAAGTCGTCCAGAACCATCCCGCGTGCGTAGAACACCTGCAGGGGTGCCCAGGCTTGGCCCCTCTCTATGAACCCTCTCTCTTCCCTTCCGATTTGCTAACTTGCGCCAGCCTCCAACACCCAAACAACCCACTGGTGGAGACTCACAAACAACCCACTGTGAAAGAGGGTGTGAATTTGATGGGTTTTGTCGGAGGGATTATCAATGCTTCTTCATCTTCCACTTCACAACACATATTTATGGATCCGCAACCACAATCGTCTATGCATATAGACCCTGGCTCGATTCAAGATATTAACACCAACCCGTTTCTCTTCGCCCCTCAAAACCTTCGAGCTTTTGATCAGACCTTTAATGGTGGTGTGAATAGACCAGAACCATTGTCGATGACCCACAAGACTAATACTACTGGGCAAGGCTTGTCTCTCTCTTTGTCTTCAAATCAAACCCACCAAAGCAGTCTTCCTTTGGAACTGAATCTACAAAGATACAAGCCTTCAATTTTTAGTGATAAGGGCGGCACCGGTGCTGGCGGCTGTATTGTTCCGGCCATTGTCGGTGGCGGTGGTTCAACGTCGATGGATTTATCGAGGAGTTCGGTCCCTCTTGGGCCGTTTACTGGTTATGCTTCGATTCTGAAGGGTTCGAGGTTTTTGAAGCCTGCACAGCAATTGTTAGAGGAGCTCTGTGATGTGGGTAGGGGAATTTATGCCGAAAAGATCACCGTGGACTCGAGTTTAATGGATTCCCCGGCGGAAAATTTTGGTGGAAGTGGGATCGTCGATGAGTCGCGTAGGGGCGGAGACGGCGGCGGTGAGCGGCGGAGTAAGAAGTGGAGGCTGATTTCTACGCTTGATGAGGTATGCTTCTCTAATTGAACACTGAGTTCCCTCATTCATAGTGTTGATTAAGTGGGTTCTATTTAGCTTCAATAATTTAGTGAGAGTTTGGTGATCAATTGTAATGATGTTTTAGACCATATTTGTGTCATGTATTTGTTTTTATTATTGTGTACACACACACACACACACACACGTTTATTTGCTATTTCATGTTATGATCCTATTTCAAGCTAGATTTTTATGAGTCCCAAGTACATATCACACTGTTGAGACACAGTCTCTGATCCAATTAAATAAATGGATGATTCTTTGTCCGGATGTGGTGTTATATGGATGGGTGACGAAAAAGGCATTTCGATGTTGATCATTAATCTCTGGACAAGATTCTTTATAATTTAACTCTTTATATGCTTGTTTTTTAGGGGTATATATAGCTGTGTTGAGGTTAGAGATAGGTGGGAATATATTCACAATGCTTGGTGCCATAGATTGTCTGACACATTAAAAAAGAGTTCTAACGTGTGACATTTGTCACTTGACCTGGGGTTTAATGAGCATAAAGTGATCTTGAGAGTTCATTTGAAAAGATTTGTATACTCCATAAAATTGTGTATGAGGGGCAAAAATTCCATTCAAAGGCTGGAGATGATGAGTTGAAAAAGTGTCTGGCTGTATGGGACTGGTTGAGAGTGAATGGGAATTTACTTTCCCATTTGTGATGCAATTTGTTTTTCTCGTCTTCATTGTGGATTCTAAAATTCTAAAATCAGTTGGTTGACATGCAACAATTTGCGCAGAAAATATTAGTTGGCATTTGGTTTGCATTTTTATTTTCTGTTTTTGTTTTTTATTTTCTGCTTTATATGTTTTATATTTTGAAAATCCCAAAATAACGAAATAGAAAAATGCACTTGGTTTTATATTTTCTGTTTTTCATGTTTTGAGATTTTCTTTGTTTTGGGTTGAAAACGCTCAAAACGACTTTTTGCCATTTTGCATTTTATGTGTAAATCCATTTTCTGTTTTCTAAAACAGATTTTGAAAACAACAAGTGATGAAATATGTTTTAAGCTTTTTTTCTTGTTTTCAAAAGCGCAAAATGGAAAATAGGTTCAAAACAGCTATTATACCAAATGGCACCTTAGTCGCTGTGAAACTCTTACGTAAAAGGTTGAAAATAGAAGAGTTGAAGAGTGCTGGAACATGGTAGAAGTGAGTTTATGACGTGTAATTTGATGACTGAAACACTGTAGATTCCCATGGGGCAGATCAAAGTAAATATGATACAATATAAGAAATGGTTGTATCAATTTAAGAGCAAGAAATGGTCCATACTGCTAAGGAAAAATTTTATTTTATTTTTATTCCTATTGCATGGCGATGAACAAAGACAATTATCCTGAAAGAAATTTCCCTCATCATAAGAGCTTGTGCTGTCCATTGTTTCTCTTATATTTGTTGGAGGCTGTAAGCTAGTACTTCATTTTTTCTTATTGGTGCAGCAGATAATATTATACTAAAATCAACCTATATGTTCTAACAGCTGGCGTAACGGTTTTCTCATAAGTTTTTTAAATATTGAAAGTAGTGTGTGAAGACAATGAGGTGGAGATGAAGAAGATATTGGAAAATGGAGATGAAGAAAAGGGCAAGCCCAACTTAGATAATGGGCTTTTTAGTAAGAATTATATGGTTTTATTGAGCACGTTATTGCCCTAAATATATTCTTAAAAGACTACAAAGGGAATTTTGTAGTTTTTATATTTTGACACGTAAATTTTATTGGAAGAAGCATCAATAAGGAATGGATGGCTGGCAATATTGGACTACACAGCATAACCCGTAACACAAAAATTATTGAGAGAAAACCCGACTATGACACGAACATGTTTGATATCAATGAATACATAATCAAAAAATGAATTAATTGTTCATTGTTGTATTTCATATGGCTTTGCGGCCTATTTGTCCAGATTATGTTACCGTGCTTCAAAGACAATTGATTTATTGGCCTCATTGATAAGGTTTGACGTATTCAATAATTTTAACTTTTTTCTTTTTCCTTTCTTTCTTTCTTTCTTTATTTCCTGAAACAAAATCGTCATTAGGTTTACAGAAGGTACAAGTATTACTACCAACAGATGCAGGCAGTTGTAGCATCATTTGAGTCTGTTGCTGGGCTCAGCAATGCAGCTCCATACGCAAACTTAGCTTTGAAAACTTTGTCAAAACACTTCAGAAGCTTGAAGAATGCAATCACTGACCAGCTGCAGTTCACAAGCCAAGCTCAAAGCTACCGAAAAGATGAAACTCCAAAGTTTGGAAACTCTGATGGCCTTTATAGCCAAAGACCAGTTCACAACTCAAGATTCCTTGAACATCAACCTGTTTGGCGACCCCAAAGGGGACTTCCCGAGCGTGCTGTAACCGTATTAAGGGCATGGCTGTTTGAACACTTCCTGCACCCGTAAGTGATTTTTGTGTTTTTTGAGTGTGCTAAGATAATTTTTTTTTTGTCATGTTAGCTATCTTATCATTCAGATATCTTTTGATCTAATTTCATCATGTACAAATCATCATCTAATGACTCACCAAAAAAATAAATAAATAAATAAAATCTGTGTGTGTAATTACATTTGACTGGATCAGTTGTTCATTGTTTCAGTTATCCTACAGACACGGACAAGCTAATGTTAGCGAAACAGACTGGTCTTTCACGAAGCCAGGTGTGCTATATACTTTCTTAACTCTAGTATCCTCCTTGTTAAGAGAGGATTTGCATATAGGACAAGTTTATATATACTAGGAACTCAAAAGAGTTCTTTTTGGTGCACGATGTTAGATGAAAATTTTGGACTTGTATTTGAATTCTCCTGTGGATTGGGGTCATTCATGTTGACAATGTAACCAGGTTTCCAATTGGTTCATCAATGCAAGGGTTAGACTTTGGAAGCCCATGGTGGAAGAAATACACACGCTTGAAACATGGCAAGCTCAAAAAGCTTCAGAACAAATTGCAGATAGGCCACGTGATCAGTTGCCGCCTGCAAGCACCTCTATTGCTTCCGAAAATTCATCTGCAGTCACTAATTGGGACCGAGACCTCCCACCTAAACACTTTAGAAATGGATTTCCTGATATTTCTATGGGGACCGAAGAAGGAGAGCCCATGAATTTATCTTGTGAAAGTTTGCCACAACATCAGCATGTGAGTGTTTGTGCCAGTGCTGCATGCGGGGGTGGTGGGGGTGTCTCTTTAACGCTAGGACTCCACCAAAATAATGGAATCGGTTTGTCAGAGCCCTTTCCAATTAACGGCGCTCGTCGTTTTGGCCTTGATGGAAATGGTGATCGATATGTAATGGCCAGCTTTGAAGCACAGAATCAACAATTTGGGAGAGATTTTATTGGAGGACAACTTTTGCAGGACTTTGTTGGCTGATGACATGCTTTTTTTTTTCTTTTTTTATTATTCATTTAGAGCTGGCTGGGAATTTCGAATGGAATGGTATAACGAGGAAGGTTTTAATTTGACGTCCTTCTAATGACTTGACTTCCTGAATCCAAGCAGTGCAAGTTATTAAATATTATGCTGCATTATTCGGGTATAATGTATATTCTGCTTAGTCGGTAATACAATTTCACTCTGTGGACGTATAGCATCACTCCTAAATATATATAGATATATAGATGTATTTGGAGTCAAATTTCTCTTCTCGGACAGTTCACTTTCCATCTCCTATAATATTGCTGGAAACCACAGGATGCTCGCAACACTGCTATGGTTGCCTCGGTTGCAATATCTTGGGATTTTCTTTCCTTAGGTAAGTTTGTTTGCACTGCGCTGATTCTATTTCTATTTTCCTTCCTGCAATATTTGTGTCAATATCTGAAAAGAATGAAGAGGATAAAATGAAGGGTTGTGCCATCGTGAAAAGGTGGTTGTCTCTGATTTGAAATTTTGTTTGAAATAAGGGTTTTTGCATGCGCATGGATACATGGTAAACGAATATGACCATCGTTCTCAATTCATATTTTCCTGGAAGAGAACCAAAAGTGAAAGAGAAAAGAGAAAGGGGGTTAATGGTATGCAGATGTAGAAAGAGAATATATATAGATACACAATCTTATTGGGTACCAATTTGTTCTTGGATTCAAAATAGTTGAATGAGAGCTGGAGGACAATATATTTGTGCATGTCACCTGGCCGACCATATTAATTCTGCATCTTAACAAAAAGCTGGCTATTCTTGACTTTTGGGTGCATGTATACCAAAAAAAACATAGCAAGACAAATAATCCAAATGCCTTGTTAACACTATATGAAATTCACCTAGCAAACACACATAATAACATAAACAGTATACATTTTCCTGTAGAAATTATCTCTATTTATATTTGATTACTCTGTTTCTAGTTCTGTATTAGCATTCATGAAGTGGAAGGAGAGAGAACTTGATCCTTGCCCCCCTATGTTACTTTCTTGTTAATTTTCTGCAGATGGTTTGATGTTCGTTGGCCGCTTGTGGCATCATTATTTGATAAAAAGTTTGGATTTAACCAGGGAAGGGGAGATTATCAGTAACATAGATTACAGGTCCAATAAGTCTCTTACTCTTACTTGATTTAAGTAGTATTGGATGTTCTACTAGGATTAGAAATAGGAAGAATGTGAATGAACCAACCAATCTGAGTTAAACACTATAGCTACCCATGGGTGAAGATTTACACAAAAAAGAAACAGGAGAATAAGAAGATGGGAATTTGGTTACGCAATAAGAGAATATTTGCCGTGGAATGATCAGAGGTGAGTTGGTACTACTTGTTCATGTGAGAGAGCCGTGCTTGGCCATGCGAGAGAGGCTCATGTTAGTTTCTGAGTCATCTTCTTGGGACCCTCTCTTGGGATACTCTGAGTGACCGTATCCTGCTCAGAATGGGTTTAACTCAGAATGTCTAAACCCATTCTTAACGCAAGATCAGAGAGGTCTTTTAATTTTCTGAAGTATTGTCCTCATTATCATGTTCATGTGAACGCTTCTTTTATTTATTTATTTATTTTTTTTTAATGATTGATTTTTTACGAGTTAAATGCACATTGTGTAGCTATATTACAAGCATAATTTTTCAACGCATTTCCCAATAGAATTGTTGTTGACAGGCTACGAATTCACAAGCAAACGATGATTGTTTTTTAATGCTATCCTTGAAATGAGGATCAATGTGTATCCTGGCAGACTTTAATTATGAGAATGCTACTCAGCAATTTATTCAATCTCATATAAAAATGCATCTACATTCATTGACAAGGAGAGACCCCTGGGGCAGAAGGCAGACGATAAGAAAAGACACAGAAAGTAAAAAGGGTAAAGCCAAGGATACTCAAAATGGATCCTAGATAAACCATATTTTTGATGTTGGGAGTGGGAATTCAATTAATTCTTCTGTTCACGAGTAATTTTCAGCGCTAACAAGCACAATTGGTGGTTCTGCTGCTGCATCATTATCATGTCAATTTTCATAAGTATGGGACCATTTCATAAGAATAATATCTGAAGATGGAATGCATAACGTAGGTATCTGTCAATTCTGATCCAGTCAGACTCATCTATATATTTAAGTAATAAAAAAGATAGTTTATAATAACTTATCCAACTTTGTTGAAACTTATAAATTATTGAGTAATGCTACTTTAATAGAAAACTTTGTCAAAATGAGGTGACATATTTACTAGCCTAATACTTAATTTGAAAACATAAACCCATGAGGCTATCTCTTATTGTATTTATGCTATTATCATACCATTCCGATAAAAGTTTCAGATAAATTCTCCTGGCAGCTAAAATGGTATTTTTTGAAATTATTTTGGTATTTCCAAATTTTGAATTATAATTTACCAAACACCAAAACTTTAATTCAACAGGCCTTTAGTAAATATGTGGTCAGGCACATGCAATACATGTGCAAGTTGAATTTTGCAAATTCTCAGAGATAAATCAACTGGTAAAATTTTGGATTTGCTTCTTAGTAGTCATTAGTTTGAGTCTCCTTACGGTTATTAGAGTGTTTACCCAATCGTTAACTTTAGGGCCCCAAGAAATAGTCGAGTTATGCCCAAATTTGCCCAGGAACCTGAGTTATAAAAAAAAAAAGTTGAATTTTGCAAAGCCCATTGTGTAACATTCATAATGAGACAAAAATACCCTTATAAATGTTGGGTTTTAAAATATAATTCTTTTAAAGTCTAACGGTCTTATAACACTTCTGTTGAAACAGATAAATTTAAAATTTTAAAATTAATTATATTTTGAAAACGTAGCAATGTTATATTACAGACATATAAAAATTTAATAAAAAGATGGTTATATTTTTCACTCTTTCAATTTTAAAACTGAAAATGTAAAAGAAAAAAAAAAAAACAATTCATCCGACATCGTTTAAAAAGTGGCTAAATATGACTGTAAGAGAGTCGAAATATAAAAAGTGAAATAAAATATGTAATTCGACATTCAATGTATTATAAAATAATTTTAAACATTAAAATTTGAATAAAATTAAATTTGGAATGAGTAAATGTCATTTCATTCTCTTCATATTATTTATTCTTTATTTTTATATATAAAATTTAATATAAAATTTAAATATTATAAATTAATTCAGAATTAAAATTAATTTA
>JAVXUM010000046.1:2361862-2372390 GCA_035590655.1 Pouteria glomerata
TTTGGGGGACTTCGCTGGAGGGGGGGGGTGGGGGAGTGGGGGGGCACCGGACCGTCCGGTGCACTTTTATGATATATTTTAACTGGTTACGACGGACAGTGACGGGTATAATCTATACAAATCATTGGAATTACCCGCCATTGTCCGTCGTGACCAGTTAAAATATACAATAAAAATACACCGGACGGTTCGGTGCACCGGATGCACCCCCGATCCGGGGGTGGGAGGCTAAAGGCTTGTTGCTAATTTCTAACAAAACAGGGCTGGTAAAAATAAAGACAGCTTCCAACATTTTGCCTGTCCTCACGGAAAAAAAAAAAAGGCTTTAATGGTGGAAACTTAGGGTTTTTCGTACTTTAACAAGCAAGCTCAGAGATGAATTCTTTCAGATTAGAGTACAATGCATGGACAGATCCAAACAAGGCCCGGTGAAGACAATTATCCCCACTGATTTAAAAAAATATACTAAAATTCTATTTTTTTTTCCTATAAATTATACATTTTTCCCACCTTTTACCTCCACTACATTTTTACTTTTGTTCTTATTTACCTTGCAAATATAATTTTGACCCAACTGATTATAAATCCTAGATTTGACCCCTGCCGCAATGAAAATATTATCAATAAGAGAAGCTCACAAAAATACAGCACGATGAAAATTGCCCTTCCATGATTGCCTCCGCGTTCTTTTATTAAGGTTCTAGGTCTCAAAGCATCAAATTAGTTTTGGAAGGACAATATCACAGATATAGCTCTAAGCTATAAATCCAATGAAACATTCAGGGAGGACTGGGAGTAATGAACATTATTGAACCCCACTCCATCTGGCCCAGTCCACAAACTGCATACCACCATAGACATTGTTTGCAAATCGGACACCAACTGTAAACGCCATGGCAATGGGTGGAACCTGCTTTGCCAAAGGAGATGATTCAACCAACCGTTCCAATCCGTTGATGATCTGATAGCGGGTGTTGGAAGAAACTGCGAGGAAAACACCTGCACAAACAGCGGAGATCAATTCCAGTCAAAAATTTAATAAATTTATGTCCGTATTAATTTGCTACCACATTAGACTTTAGTTTGAGTGGAGACGTCATGATTTAGACTCCAGTTAACAGACAGCATGACTGTAATTGATTAACAAATTGCTTCATGAAGTTCATCACCTAACCAAAAATTTGACAACCTATTTTTGAAGAGCCCTTACTTGGCACTTGATTACCAGACTCGTATTTTATATATCAGCACCACTTTCTTTTTAATTGGAAACCCTGGACGCTCAACTTTACTTCTGGGTACTTAAAGCTATACAACTGCCAGCTTAAATTTAGAAAGTTCCATATCAATTGTGTGTTCGGCAGTAAAATTCATCCGTTTGTGAGATGTTTATACAGAATGTCCCAAAATGTTATCCCTGCCCTCTATTGTTACCCGCTATTGTTACGAGTTTATAGCGGTTAGCATGAGAAATCTTCTGTGTATTGTCTGCATTGAATTACAACCCCATCATTAGAACTTGGACTTCAGTATATGCATACGACCAGTCTAGTTTCCTATGTTTAATATCATAGAGCTCCTGGATGGACTAACCTGCCAGACCAGACCTCATAATCAAAGGCACAGAAGTCCACAAACTTGGAGAACAACCGAGCTGTAAAGCTCTCTCCAACATGGCAATTTAGTCTATCAAATCTTCAGCTGGATAACCATGAGCCTCTAGTGTCCTTCCCTGGGGTCATCTCACCACTGAAAAGCCATAGGAAGATGGGCGAAGAGTTTAATTGTGTCGATTTTGCATAGTTGGAAGGCAGGTGGGCTGGAGCCTGATTTGGATTCCTTTTTAACTTTTGTTGAAACCATAGTAGTGAGGGAGCAAGGGAAAGTGTTCTTTTTGTAAGCATTTTCTTGATGCTTTTAATAAAATTTTCTTTAATCATCAAAAAAGAAAGTCTTACAAAGCGGTCAGGCCGAGTTGACTTTGAGAAAGAAGAGCCTTATTCTGATATTATAATTTAAGTAAAGGAATGTTAGCACTCTAGATTGGTTGCTGCTTAGTTAGCGTCCCCACCCTATCAATGGAAAATTTTGAGGTACAGAGGAATTCAATTGTCCATACATGAAAATTAAATAAACAGAAATCAAGATGAAAACTTTTAGATTATAATGTATAACCAGAAGCCAAAGCCATTGGAAATAACTGATGGATGCTCAGAAATGATCAGAAAGTACTAAGATTGATAACATCCAAATTAGCTTATTAGAATCCCAAAATTATTTTGACAACTTATCAGAAAATGAGTTTTAAGAACCAGAAACAAGATCACAAATGACGAATCAAGCATACCCCAAAGAGCTGCACTTTTCACAAGAGGTGGTACAGGTATGTCCTCTTCTGATTTGTTAATACTCCTGATAGTAGAAAGAAAAATGATGAGCAATAATCGACCACAAGGGAACATATCTAAAAAACACTCAGCTGTGTAATTTCCCCAAATTGTACTTCATGTTTAAATGTGAAACTAGTTTGGCATTCTCTATTAATATATTTCTAGTATATAGAATATAAGTTACCACAAACAGGAACAGCATATTTATACTGTAAGGCTGAGAAAAGAAATGAAATAACCTTGTGCATCTGACTGTCCAATGTATCTTAAATGCAATCCACATAAATAATCAAACAAAATCTAAGCAATTGCTGCTGTACAGTCAAATCAAACTTGTAGCACAAAGAATGTCTTGGATTTAAATATGGGTCAATAGTCGCTTCTCATTTTTTTGGAGATAATATTCCTGGTCCAACTATGGGCCTCAACATATCATAAAATATGAAGCAATAGCAGCCTTAACGGGAAATAACGAGAACAAATGGCTCAGTAGCTTTGATGGAAGTTATCTACTGAAAGTTGTGTTCATGTTTTATTTATGGAGCAATATTTCAGGCTTTCAGCCCACTTTTTATGCAATTGCTTTGAAAGAAGGAAAAACTTTTATATTCACATTCCCTATAGGATGCATTAATCCTTGGTTTGCTTATTGTTTTATCATCTTAAAAGGAATTCTCAACTACTCAGAGAAGCATAAGTTTCCAGCAAAAATTTTCAACACTGCAACTCCTGATATAGCAACTTTCACATCCAAAGATGATTCATACAATTAAGAAGCCACCATTAGAATGTACTTTGTATTATGACCACATGGATGAGGAAAGTAAGAAACATAGAAAATAAACAGATATGATAGGTTGTCAAGCATATACTCTGATTCTCCAGATTAACAAACGGAATGGATCATTACCAATGGATGCCAACTTGGTAATGAATAAAATTGAACCGAGTTCAACATAGTTTTGTGGGCTGATAACTGGGGTCAACAGCCAAAAATATACAGCAAACGAACCTTGATCCTAACTTTCATGTCATTGCATTGCAGTTTATGATAGACAACTTAGCAATGTTCCACTATAAAATATTAAATACATGTATAATAGCTCACATTATTGTCACAACATTCAAGTATACATTAAGAAGCCAGGCAAACTGTAGCACAAAATCCTCAGAATAATAAAACTAAAAGAGGTCGAAGCAAGAATGGACATGTATGCATAATTGTCTAGCAATGCATACCGCTTGGCAGTCATTATCAAATTTGCAATGCCTTGACCAATAAGACCACATGCAAACCCAACTGATCCATACATAACACCCTGTAAACATAGAACATAGATCAATTATATGCTGCAAAAAGAAATAAATACAAATAACCTCCACCAGAATCTAGTTAAGTAAAAAAGTAATGCGTCAAATAAGCAAATATTAGGAACCAAAATGAAATATCTGCATGGGGAAGTCAATATTAACATAGTTGTATACTTTAATCTGTGACATGGACAAATGACAGCTAGGTATGTTACCTTAAAAAAGTAAGTTGCAATCCTTTGTTTCACAGAAAATCTACATCCTGGCCTTTCAGCTTCAAATACACTGCATAAATTGGACACATGAATCACTAGACAGGCTAAAGCTGCAAATATATCTACTATAATAAAAATGAGACGAGAACTTTTTCCTCCTTTTTGAAAGCTATTGCAGTTGTTATACAAAGAGCGTGTTGTGTTCACCAGTTACACAGCATTTTCTCAGCCAACTCAATCAATTAAATGAAGGCCGGTCAGTGTAATAAAAATTTTATCCTCATTTGATTATATTGTATTGGATCATAACCGTGGCGTAGTGGGCCCTCTCTTATATAGCAAATGACAACAAAACAACTAACTAAAACAATTATTATTATTCCATTACTTAATAAATGCATGTACCAGAATAATCCTGTTCAAAGCAATTGACCTGCTAAATACACCTTTGACACATTGTATTCCTACATCTAATACTGTTTTTATACAAATATAAATGACAGAAATGAACGCATTTGTTAATTCAATAATGTGCATATATACATATATGTAGGGATGGCAACAGAGCGGATTTTAAGTGGGTTTTTAAGGGTACCCGCTCCAACTTGTTCCTACATATAGGAATATAAACGAATATGAGTATTTAAAAAAAAAAATGAATCCCACCTGATTTCAGGGAGGTGGTGGTTTTACTAGAAAGGTACCTCCTATGCCCTGCAGCGTTTATATTTAAAATTGCCTAAATACCTTATATATATATATATCTTGTTGTAAGGTTAAGTGAATTACATCCCATCAAAATCCAAAAGTTTGGAAAAAATTATTCGATTTCTCTTTATAGGTCAAGACATTTCATATCATTGTATTATGTATAATCCTTACTGGGAAGTAACAACCTGCTAGGAAGAGCCGCATAAGCATGCTGCACACATCCAAGGACCCCTTTAGATAGAGATGGTTGCCCAATACGAGCATAAGGTGCTAACATACCAACTAAAGCAACATTAACAACCACCCCAACCAAGAGATCTGCAAGATACAACTCAAATTCTGCCCAGAAATCCTTGCCCCTCTTCTGTATTTCTGCTAACGTAGCACAACAAGAATCTATAACAATCTGCAATGTGTTAAATTAGTGCTCGTAAGGTGGATGAATTATGGCAATCAAAGAAACATAGACATCAATGGTACTTTGAAAACTAATAAATGCTGATCATAGAAATTTCTTACTCAGACAAGAGTCGTGGAAACCAAACCATGGTAAGTAGAAGTCCAACATTGTATCAATTCCTTATCAGTTGTTTATACAATCTCATTAATTTCAAGTTCTATGGTACCTAATGTCCCTAAAGGATAGGACAATTACACTTTCCTCCCTTGGATTGGGCTCAAAAAAACACATTACTCCCCTCTAATTTAAAAGTTAACACATAACTCTATCATAATTTGAACTAAAGTTCAAAATTGCCAGAATGTTAAACTTAACTAGATTTGTGAGGGAAAAGGATTTCTACAAAAGCAAATAGATAAAAGTACATTTTTACTCATTTTTATGCTAAAATGAAACATTATTTATTTTTTAAAGAAACTCAATTTGCCTTAATTTTTCTAAACAATATTTTTTGGACGATCACACATGAGCCTATGCTATATGGCACCTATGACAAAAATCTAATTAAGTTTAACAGCTTTAGTCAGTTTTGCAATTTAGTCCAAATCATGAGAAAGTTATGTGTTAACTTTTAAATTAGAGGGGGATAATATATTTTTGAGCCAAACCCAAGGGATTAAAGTGCAATTACCCCTATAATTTTCTTATAACTAAATATTATTTATTTGGAAAAACAGGATGGCTCATCCGAAACCCATGACCTTTGTGTCAATTCACCAACACAGAGGCACCTAACTCACCGTACTTAATACTCGGCTGAGGAATGCCTAATCTCACTGCAAGCTTCGCCCAGGAATCTCCCTCTGATCAAACAAACTCCAAAACCCCATCAATATTTCCATCTCAACCTCTATAAGAGCCACCCTAAAGACCTCCTTCTCCAAGGGCACCCTCCACCCTTGAGCACCCCCGAGTGTCTCGTGGTCCTTTCCTTCGTGTCATCACCGAGACGACTAAATTGGTAGTTAAAGTTGGAAGATTCTGCAAGACTCCCTCAATTGGTCCAGAGAGAGGTTACAACTCACACACCCATAATATCCTCACCCTATTGAATAACCATAATCCTCGTATTACCCACCCGTGCAAAAGATGACACAATTCACTTAATATAATCATTGCCTCACTAACCTCCATAGGCTAGACCACATCTTCTATATATACCCTACTTCATCGATCCTATAGGACACAATATCACCAACCTTTGAGCATAACCATAGGCTTTGATTCTCTCTCTCTCTCTCTCTCTCTCTCTCTCTCTCTCTCTCTCTCCAAATATAGATTGCTCTAAAACAACTTCTCTCCACCAACTCCTGCCATCAACAATGTTTAGCATTATTCCCAGATAATTAGAACTTTTAGTTCGGCCTCAACCATCCACAACAATTCTTTTCTAGATGGGGTTTCTTTTTCACTAGGGCTAGCCCCTCCCATAAAGTACAGAACTATAACTAATCCACATGAGAGTGGCTAATCCCTTAAGGTAGAGCTAGGAAGTAGAGATACTCCAAAATAGATGCCGCATCTATATCCGATAGTGTCGAACACACATACTTCAAAATACGTATTGGATATGCCACAAAACGTATCCTATTATTTTATCATTTTTCTTCAAATATATGATTAAGACAAATTTAGATTTAAGTAGTTAAAACTCGTAAAATTATAAAATCTTATTACTTATATTTTATTATATTTTGTATATTGAATTATATATTAAATTAATTTTGTTGTGAATGTTCTATTCATATATATAACTAATAAAAATATACAGAATATATATTTTTTGTTGTATTCCTGCCATACCCGTATTCTCATTTTTTTTAAAACATATTCGTATCCATATCTATACCTGTATCTGTATCCGTATCCATGCTTCTTAGAGGTACAAAAAAATCGCTGCAATAGTGATCAATTGTGCACCCAAGTTGATACACAATTTATCCTACAATTTAGCAGACTAAGCACAATTATACAACTGCTATCAAGCCAGATCCATTTCTTCATAATAATCATATCAAGTAAGCTGAATAAACCTCTGTTCCAACTTTAAACAGAAAAGCAGGATCAGCCAGCATTCGGTTCCGAAGGATAGAGCAAGACTTCATTGCAAAGCCTACAGGCCATGCTGACCCCTGCATAAAGAACACCACAAGTTGTCAGAGCAGCTATAGAACAGTCAAATGCAATCCTTCCACAACTCAATAGAAACCGCTGCCAATTATATGAACACAGTAACAAATCCGTACCTGCAAGTCCAAATATCTAAGTAGAAGCATTTTGCGAATTCCTACACTCTTTGCTGCTTCTATCATGTCTTGAGGAAGTGTAGCTCCTCGAGCCTCTGTCTCCTTAATCAATTCCTCAAACTTCATTATAGGCCCAAACTCCTCTTCTTCCTTGTCATCCCCTTCATTATCACCACCGCCTCCTCCTAGGAATTTCCCATTGCCGTTGTTACCATCATGCACATCTCCGCCACCGCTTCCGCAATCGGTTACTGGTACATAATTAGCTTCCAATACCTGAAAATCGTTCCCGATAGAATCACCATCACTTTCTTGGGAAACATAGGTAACTTCATCACCAGACTGGGGCTCATTTTCCGAATTAAACGAATTCACAACTGCTTGTCTCTGTCGCCTTCTATTGTACAACGAATGTGGACTTTTCTTCGAACATGTTATGGTTCGAACATTGGGAATCATGGAACTCTGAATGCGAGCACTCCCCGAGACAACCTCCTCTTTCAAACCCAAGGAAAGTAAAAACCCAATACTCGATAAACAACCAGCCATGGGTCTCAGTAAAATGATGCTAAGAAACGTCGACAGATTGCAAGGAAATTTCCAAAGGAAAAGCTAGGAAAACAGTAATAGAGATCAAAGGCACATGAACAGTGCTGAGATATTATCAAAATGACTGAAACCGACGAAGAGTTAAAACAGAAGTAAAAATAACCGAACCTCCGACAAACAGCCCAGATTCTTCCCGTAAGTTTCCGGCGAACACAGGTCGGAAGACGGGTGAAAACAATCGAAAAGGCGGGACTCGACGGCTCTGAAGTTTTTCAAGTGCGGATTAATAAATAATTCAGAACTGTTTCGATTCCGAAAGTGATGCGTATATGCGGCGAATAACGGAGTAAGAGAGAGAGAGAGAGACGTTTGTCTCCGCTTTGTGGAATGTTTTTCACTCTCTCTCTCCTGAGGCTGAGAAAGTGCGGTAACTTGTCACATGGATTGGTCCTCACACGTGGGATGAATTTCCTGCGTATAAGGGTCTTTAGGGTTTTACTCGGGCAGCCTATTTTGACCAAATGGTCAGAACTCAGAGCCACCTCAGCAGTGCCATTGGAGAGGCTGAGGGTATCCAGAGTAATGATGCAGAATTTGATTTAATTTAATTTATATTTTATTATTCAGTAAATTTAATTTATTATTAAATTTAATAATTTAAAATTTTATTATTTAATTTTGAATGATATTTAAAAAAATTAATTTTTAATAATTTTTGAAAAGATTTTAAAATTTAAAAAAATATAATTTTTATGAAACTCATAAAAAAGGATATGTAATTATTAAATTTATTTGAACTATTTTGTTATTTGTATAATAGTTGTATGTATATGTATTTTATGCTTTTAAAAAATTTTAGAGAAAAGGAGAAAAAGGAAAGAAAAAAAAGACACTAAAGTATCCGTGGAATCCAAAGTAAAGCACAAAACTTTTAAATGCATTGTATATATATAAAAATATATATAATTTAGGCCAAAGTGTTGTGAATCTGTGGCGTGAACTACCAGTGAATGTATATATGTTAATTGACTAGCTTGCATGTATTTATGTTAATTGACTAGCTTGCATGATGAGACCATGATGTGAATATAATTATATATGTATGTAAATATATTACCCTCACCACATTGGTTGAAATTGATGTTTGATTAATTTTTTTTTTTTTCATTTTCTATTAAATACCTGGATGGCATGAGTTAAATGTGAGGGACGTCAAGCAAAGGTTTACTCATTTAGCTTTTTAATTTTTTTTTTTTAAATTAATGGCTTGATTGACTTAAATATTTGCTGAAATTTAATTTATTTGCTGAAATTTAATTACTTAATTTTTTTTTTTTTTTTTATCTTTAACTTGATTGAATTAAATGTACAAACTGCTTTAACAATTTAGCGAAATACTACACGTACACTCGTCTTTTTACACCATTAGTTACACCCAACTAAACGATGCCGTTTTTAGTTTCAAAATCTGTGGAGGAAACACATCAGTAACAGAGGATGGGTTGGGCCCATTGTTTCTGACCAAGCAAAAGACAAAAATGTCATTCTCCATTACCGCGAAAGCTCCCTGACCGCCTGGATCGAGATTGTTATCTTCTACTGGGAAGCGAAAGCGAGAGAACATCAACGCCGTCCTTAATAGCTTGATTGATGGCAGCCAGTATGTCAGAGTCGTAATAGTTGTCTAACGAGCAAAGCTTGTAACCGCCACTTATGCCCGTGTAGCCATACCACATGCCGTTTTGGCGGCATAGCATAACAAGCCACCATTGTTCACGAGGGACCCTGCCGCCGTGCTCGCAATATAGGTCCTGCGACCTTCTTGGTCACGCGGCGAATCGATTTCTAGCATTGCAACTGGGTTTTTCCCTTTTGCCATTCAAGAGCTAGCATTGAATGCCCGAGCACTGATCAACTTTCCGTTACAGAGTGAGGAATTGAAATTGTTATTGGACTCGCATTTGCCTTGCCACTAAGAAGGCAAGTCAGGCATTTCGGCATCGTCGAAGCTCTTCGATTCCGGCATCGTTGAAGCTCTTTGATTCGGCCAAACCTCGATATCCAAAAGTCCGATTACAATATCCTCGGAAGCCTAGTTTAGTTCTTGGTGGCTCCTTTACAGATCTTGAAGCCAAAAACAGCGTCGATTGTTATGCTGTAAAAGAATGGTGTAAAAGCGGCGGCAGGGTCCCAGGGTCCCTCATAAACAATGGTGGCTTGTTATGCTATGCCGCTGGAATGGCACGTGGAATGGCTACACGGGCGTAAGTGGCGGCTTACAAGCTTTGCTCGTCAGGCAGCTACTATGGCTCCGACATACTGGCTGCCATCAATCAAGCTATTAAGGACGACGTTGATGTTCTCTCACTTTCGCTCCGCGGTGGAAGATTACAATCTCGATCTAGTTGACCGGGGAGTTTTCGTAGCAATGGAGAATGGCATTTTTGTCTCTTACTCGGTTGGAAACAGTGGGCCCAATTCATCCTCTATTACTGATGTGTTTTCTCCACAGATTTTGAAGCCGAAAACGGCATCGTTTAGTTAGGTGTAACTAATGGTGTAAAAGAACGGGTAAGCGTAGCATTTCGCAACAATTTAAAGGATGTTTGTTTTACTGAAAAACTCTGAAAAATTTTGAAAATCTCT
>JAVXUM010000046.1:2421771-2445782 GCA_035590655.1 Pouteria glomerata
ATTTGTATTTAGATATTTTTCTAGAAACAATTGAGTCTACAAGTTATAATGAGGTGTTTAGAATTGTATAAATTTGTGAACGTTATAATTTCGTAATTCGTGCAATGAATTAAAAATTTGTATTATTTTGTAGAGTCCCAAATGATATACCATCTAAAATTTTAAATTTATCATTTTAAGTTTTGTTGATTTTTGTGTATGAAAGAAATTAATTTGAACTTTTAAGCTTCAATTTGCACGAAGTTAAAAAAATAAAAAATTAAATTTATAACTCTTTTCCCAAACACACTCTAACTAATATAAAACAGTGACAATTTTTACTTTAAATTTATTTATAATATTCATTTTAATGATAAAAAATAATATAGTTTAATAAATATGGAGCATGTTAAATGTGAATGTTATTTGTCATGTTACGGTGACGATTTTGTCATCACAAATCCAAATGATTCAGATATTTTTTACGACAGATCGGGATATATTCAGATCTGATATTGGATTCGAGACAAATTATGGCGGAGATAATTTCATTTCCATGTCCGAATCTAATATCTAAATTTTGTAAAAAAGAAAATTCAAATCCAACCGGATGGAAACGAATTGGATTCAGACAGATCAGCTGGGATGACCATCCCTGTATGTCTAAGCATATAAACTTGATTAATTTTATTAGTTTGTCCACGGTTTGCCAACATTTAACAATAAATCTAACACTTTTAATATAACTTTTGTTTTTACCAAAATTTTATTTTTTTATTTGATTTTTTTAAGCATGTTGCTCACATTTACAAAAGATCATAAAAAAAAAATTAAAAGTAAAAAAAAAAATCATTGGAAAGGTAATTAATTTAAAATAAGTTAACTTTTTTCTGTCCGTACGCAAATTTTCTATTTTTAATATTTTTAATTATTTTTAAGAATATAAATAGCATACCCATATCCATCAAATAAAAACTACAATTTTTTTTGTAAAAAAAATTATATAAGACCAAAAAATAAATAAATAAAAGCTACCACAACTTATTGCTTGACGTTCACTAAACGGAGAATCAAATTTGTTCCGTTAAAATGAATAGTTAATTTGGTTTGTATGTTTTGTACTCATTTTTTATTTTATATTTTTAGAAACAAAAAAACTGTTTAAGACATATTTGATCACTCATGTTTTAAAAAAATTTATTTCTAATAATAAAAAATAAGTTTACACATAAAATATAAAATGATCAAAAGTTATCTTCGACCTTTCTTACATAAAATAAGGTGAATTTTAAAATACGAAAAATAAAAATATTAAATCAAATGTATTTTTAGTATTTTTAAAACATAACATTAAAAAAAAATAAAAAACAAAAAATATAAAGAAAACAAAAATAAAAACAAAAAATTAAAAATTAAAATACAAATCAAATTCTGCTTCGTTAATGTCGGAGATTCATTAATTCAATCCCTGGAAGTTCATAAATCCTAGATCATATTGCACAACTTTTATGTTATAAAACAACAGATTAATTAATTTTTACCCAATAGCTTCATTTTTGAGATTTCGCTTCTATGATTTTGAGGGCATGTTTGGAGCTTCTATAAAACTTTATAGAATTTTATAAATTTTTATAAAATTTAAATTTTTTATTTATTACATACAAAAATTATAAGACCATAATTTTTATAAATTTATACAAATTTTTATAACTGCAAACACCTTCTAAATACCCCTCAAGGAAATCCTTATTGCTACTTTAACATTTGAACACCATATATACATGACACGATGCCCTAATTATTAATCTATATATTGTTGATAAATTCATTACAATTTAAATCGAATTTTATTTTGCTCCATTTATTTTAATTAAAATAATCAATACGAGCCTTACACGGTTATATATATAATTAAATACACTTACGGTCCTTTGATTAAATTCATTAATGACGGCATAAATAATCGATATGTGAGATTTTTATCGCATTTATTTGGTTAATAATTATTGATGAAAAAGTCAAATTAAAATTAATTATAAATTTAAGAATTTAAATATTACAATTAAAAGTAGACAAAATAATGGGTCACTCACGATAAATAATCATGCAAAGAATAATTTACTTGAATATTATATTCTTACACATAAGGTGACAACATTAATTAAAATAACAAGGACACAAAGTTATTAAAAAAAAATATAAAAATGACACGTCAATACAAATGCACTAATCTAAAATTGATATCATTTACTAGCTTTAAAATAATTAAGTATTTAATACGGTCATTAAATTTTGACATATCTATAACATTATAAAAAGTGTGAAAAACTTTTTTTTTACCACTTTATTTTTAATTTTTTTAATTTAACTTTATTCTGTCGCTTCATTATCTGCATTCTGTTGACTATTTTAATTCAATTCTAATATAACTTAATAACCTAACTTCACTATAATTTTTTATGATTAGTGCATATTTTAGACACTAATAGCATAAATAATTAACAGAGTTTTAGACTATATTTTTTTTAATCATATAATTACTTATTTTATTTTTTAAAACATATTCTTATTTTTTATTTTTATTCTTTGATAAATTATTATTTAAAACATAATAAATATTATTATTATTATTATTATTAAACAAAGTAATGCAAAAAGAATATTTACCCTATTAAATAAAAGTTTTAATAATAAATATTATCATTAAACAAAATAATGCAAAAAAATAATTAGTCTGTTAAATAAAGATTTTAATTTATTAACGTAAATTTATAATTATAATTATCTTAATTTACAATTATATAATCTAAAAGGAGTTAGTATTATATATAATTACCATTTATTCACAATTTTCTTCAAATTAAAATGTTCATAAATATCATTTGATATTTTTATTTAATCTATATTTCTCCTTATATATTTATCTTAATTAATAATTTTTCATCTCAAATTAGAAAAAAATGAATAAAGTATTGATACGTCACAAAATACCAAAGTATTATGAGTTGATAGTTTTATTGACTAAAAAAATAGGTTAGTGAAATAAAAATATATAAAAATATAAAAAAATACATAAAAAAAAATTGAGTCTAAAACTATAAATAGAACTTAAAATAAACCAAAACACATAAAAATTTTTCTGTTTACTAATTCGATTCGGATTTTCAGTTTGATCAAAAAGTTATTATAATCTAAATAGTATAAAACTTTCTTGTATACAATTCTATAATTAGATATTAAGTCTATTTTTCATTTCAAATTTATTGGAGAATTTTTATTACATTAATTTTTTTTGACTTTGTGATTTACTTATACATACTCAAATTTTTAATTTTTTAGTTTAAAATTTTTTTAGATTTTATTCTATTTTTAATGTGATTGATAATATTAAATTTTTAAATTTTATTATATTTTTCATTACTAATAAAATTTTAATTTTTTTGTGCATCAGATTTTAAGGAAAGTTTATTATTTACTATATTTTTTAATTTGTTCATTTAAAAATACAAGGTATGATCTTTTATAATTTTATTAGAATTATTTAATGTGATTATTTATATAATTTTCTAGATTTTGTTTTAGTTTTTTATTATTGTTAAAATTTAAAATTTTTATATATTAAATTCCAACATAAGCCTCTTTTAGGGTTATTTTTTAATTAATTTATTTAAATATACTAGGTAGAATTTTTTTAAATTTAATTTATTTTTTGTTTAATGTGAAAATATTATTGTACAATAATGAAAATGCAAAATTTTAAATAAATTTTGACAATAATTTATATTTATTTCGATAAGGATACAATTTCAAGAAAACTAATCAAACTCTTATAAAATAAAATAAAAAATTAAAAATCACCATAAGACTAATTATTTTTATGGCAAAGTAAAAAAAGAAAAAAGAAAAAAAAAGGGGAAGACTTATCTTATAAAAGAAATTATTCAAAAAGTCAAGTTTTATATTAATACAATTCAAATTTAATTTGAAAATACATTTGTACTATTAAAAGTTTTGGTATTAATATAATGAATAAATAGTACAAAGTTGTTATTTATAAATACACATAAAAATAAAATTAATAACACAGATGAGAAAAACGACAAAGTGAAAGAAATAAATATTTCATTTAAAAATATAGATAAAGTTGTAATATAACTCAATATGAAAACGATATAAAGATTTTAATGTAAATTTTATTTTTTTTAAAATAATATTTTTATTTTTTTATTATTAATTTTTCTTTAAATTTAAATATATAAAAGAATAAAAGTACACGTATAACACATGTGCATTTTTTTAATAATACTAATGGTACTTTGTGCAATTATATTTTTCACAGTTGTAATAGGATATTGTATGATTTGACAACATTTCAGATATCGCATTAGATTTTAAAATTTGGACATTAAAGGTCTGTTTGGTAACAGTTTACTTTTTCTTTTCACTTATATATAACTATTTATATTTTTTGTTATTTTTTCTAAAATAAAAATTGAAAATCACATTTGAAAAAGCAATTTTTTTATATTATTAAAATTTATTTTAATCAAACATTTAATTTTATTTTTTTAAAAAATTTAATTGAATTAAACAAAATGGATTTTATATTAATTAAATTTAATTAATCAATTAAATTAATTTAGTTTTATTATTTATTAAAAATTATTTAATTCAATAAAAATAAAATATGTTAAACATAATTTAATTATATTATTTGTTAAAAATAATATAATATAATATATTTCATATTAATTAAATTAAATTAGTTTACTTTTTCATTAAAAATAATTTTAATTTCATAAAATTTTTATATAAAATAATTTATTTCAATAAGATTCAACAAAAATGGACAAAGTGCTAAAATACAAAATCTTATGATAGAAAAAAAACAAAAGTGAAAACACTTTTTTTTTATTTACATTTTTCTATTTAAGTTTTTGTTTTTTGGAAAAAAATAAAAATAAATTTAATATAAATGTTTTTATTATCAATTTTCAGATGTAAATATAAATATAAAAATAGTAAACATAAATGTCCAAAGTTATTCAATCATATTTTTATAAGTTTATTTAACAATGGACCTATGTATTTTTTTTTTTAATGATATTTTTATAAGTTTATTTAACAAATGGCTATTCACCCAGTTAATGAAGTCATTTAAGGTATTGATATTACTTTTTACTCATTTACTGGACTTATATATATTATATTAACTAGATGTTAGTGCATATGCGACGCACGTGAATATTTTTTTTTATCATAATAAACACTAAAATTATAAAAAAATAAAAATATCTCAAATAGTAAATAATAAGTATTTAAGATTATTTAGTAAATAATATATAGAAGCATTAAGAGAAAATAAAGTACAAAATTAATAGGTAATTAGGTGATGTTTGGCAGCACAATTTCAACCAAAAATTATCAACTTTTTGTTTGGTAAAATATTAAAAGTTGTCACTTTTCTCATTTGTTATAATAATTTACTTTACTCAAAAGTTACTAAAAAGTTTACTAAATACACAAAAGTTGCTAAAAATTATTAAAAATTACTAAAAATTTTACCAAACACCCAGATAATTGCCAATAGTTACTAAATATTTTACTAAACATCCAAAAATTATAAAAAGTTACTAAAAATTACAATTTGTTTCACTAAACACATTAAAAATTATAATTAGTGACTTTTAACTAAAAATTGTGCCTCCAAATGCTCCCTTAGTGGTATTGAAGATAGATAAAAATATAAATAGGTGAAATTATGTAATTATGTGACAGTTATAAAAAAATTACTTTTTAATGCCAGTAAAGTATGAATAGTTATAGAAAGTTATAAGATATTATTGGAAAAAAAGATTTCACCAAAAAAATAGTTCATAAAAAAAAAAAAAATTACCAAACTTCGGTATTTACCCTGTCATTAAAAAAGAAAAATTAAATAATGAATTACAACCTCACAAAAATTTTTCGTATATACTTTATGTATGAATAAAAAAAATTTCAAACTCAGAACCCAATTACAATTTTTTCTTCTCAGCTGAACAATAGCTTTATGAGTTTTCCAACTAAAATTTATATTGTTTTGGAAAATATTATTGAATTAGACAAATATATTAAAAAAATTATGAGTTTTCCAACTAAAGTTTGTTTTGTTTCGAAGAAATTATCGAATCAGGTAAGGGTGTGTTTGGAGTAATAAAAAGTATGATAAAATGAGATAAGTTATAAATTCGTAATTCGTACAGTGAAATAAGTTTTAGAGATTTTTAGGTATTTTTAGATTTTTTTTTTTTTATTTTTTAGAATACCAAACCGTGCCTAAATATATTAAAAAATTAAATTAAAATGATGACAGAAATAGGTTAACAGCAGTTTTATAATATTTTTTCAAGTTATTTTCAGTCGTGTAACATTGTTGTTATTTAGGCATTCAAGTACGTTTTGACTTTTTCAAGTAATAAATATAAATAAATTAAAAAATTATTTAAATAAAAAATGAAATTAAAAATATCCAAACATATCATATCTGAAAAAAATTTTATTAATTTTTTTATAAAATTATTTAAACCCTGTGTTTTGGAAAATATTATTGAATAAAAAATATATTAAAAAATTAAATCAGAATAATGATAGTGATAGGTTACAGTGGTACATAGTTATTTCTTTAAAAAATTATTTTTAATAGTGTATATTATTATTATTATTATTAGGCTGAGTATATTTTCACTCATTAATTTATCTCACTCTATATATATATATATATTATCTAAGTGGTGTTTGATTAACCAAAAAAGGAAAAAAATTGTGTAAAAGTGACGTGTGCTGAAATTTAATAAGAGCAAGTTAAAAAAAATTGATAATTTTTGGTGTGCCAAACACCACTTTATGATACTTTTAGGATTTGTTTGGAACAGGATGAAAAATTTGAGAGATAAAAGATTACGGGGGTAATTGTTACCCTGATAATGATTACTAGGGTAATACTTTTGTTTGGAATGAAAGAGTAACTATTGCCTGGTAATAATCATATTATGTTTGAAATGTTAAAAGTTTTGAAAGGGTAAAAGTTAATTGTGTTTAGAATGAAATTAAATCTAACAAGGGTAAAACTTAATATTTAATTTTAATAAAATATTATAATAAAATAAATTATCATAATAATTATTTATTTTAACAATAATTAATTTTAACAAATAATTCAAGATATAATAATTTTGTTTAAAAAGTTTGTAATTATCAATACTAAAACTTAAAATTTTACGGACACCGTTAGTTAAAATTTAAACAAAATTCAAAAAAATTGATAGTTTAAATGAAAATTTCATATGTACACTGTTAGTTTAAAAATTTAAACAAATTTCAAAAAATTTGTTATTTTAATAAAATATTATAATAAAATAAATTATCATGATTATTATTTATTTTAACAATAATTAATTTTAATAAATAATATGTTATTAAAATATATAATTTTAAAACAGTCTTAAATATCAACCATAGAGTCCAACAAAAAATAATGTGACTAACACCAAAACCATTTAGTTCAAAATATTTCTTTCTCGAAAAAAAAAAAAAAGAAAAAAATTTAAATATTTTGGATGCATAAACAGTCTAAATATCATTATTGGAACAATAGCAAGAGATGCTTTCAGTATGAATAAAATGAAACTACCACTAGGATTGCAAATATCAATCCCCAGTATTAAGCAACCAATTTTTCAGTTGATTTCGTCTAGGGCAACGTGCACTAAGGGATCAAAAAATCGAAATATTTCATCATTAACTAGCCAATATTGATGAACTGTGTTGGGCGAAAAAATAACATGCATGCAACTCAATTTTGTTGCCGGGAAAGAGAACTAGAAAGGAAAAAAAATTGATTTAGAAGATCAAAAAGATTTCGGTCCCTAAAAAAAAAAAAAATTCCAGTCCAGAGGAGGCAATAAGTACAAACATAAATCCATTACAAAAAAAAAAAATTTTTTTTTTTCAAAAAATTATGCCTTGCTCAGTTGTTGTAGAAGCTTGGGATAGAAAGACAATTTGAGAGAGAATGTTAGTTGGAGTTTATGAGAGTAAAAAAATGTGAAGATACATTTTACGGAGATAATAAAAAAAAAATAAACAATTTTTATTACCTCCTATTACCTACCTCAAGGTAATACTTATGGGGATAATAATTATCTCAGAGTAATTGTTACATCTCAGAATAATTGTTACCTCTCATCCTAATATATGTAATAGAGGGTAAAAATTACTTTAACAATTTTTATCTTTTGTTACTCAAAAACTAACATATTTTTAATAGAATCAAAGTATTGTGGAGTGAAGGAAACTAACAAATGAGTGTAAATATTATCAACCTTGTTACTATTAAAATTTATATAATAAAATAAAATAATTTTTTACAATGTATCTCTAAAAAATTAAGATCTAATGATTAAAAATTATTAATTTTTTCATTTAACAAGATAATTTTTATATTTTTAACTTTCTGTTCAATTTTTATTTTAGTGAATCTTACTACTATCGATCTCATAAAACGTTTTAAATTTCGTTTAAAAAGTTAAATTTTTTAAATTAAAATATTATAATTTTTGTTTTCTTTATAGCGTTTATGAAATTAACTGGTGAAAGAGATCAAAATACAAGTAATAGTTATTAGGGCCTAAAATTTTAGAAAAAAAATTAAAATTTATGAATCATCATAATTTTTTAAATTTGAATTTTTCGTCTTAAGTTTCAACTGTATAAAAAATTTAATATTAATTTTATTTAGAGCGTTATAAAAATATATTATTGCTAGTAATTAAATAAACAAAGAACGTAAAAATATCCGAACACATCTTATTGGAAAAATTATTTATTAATTTATTTGTTTTTGTAAATCATTTTGAACCTGGTGACAATGAGTATGTACATACGGTATCGTTTGCTATTAAACAAAAAATTATTAAATTTTATCAATTTTTATAAACATGAATTACGAAATTTATAAATTTTAAATCTTTTATTTATAATATAAAATACAAAACATTATCTTTTATAAGTTTATACAATTTTAAACACTTCATACATTCCAAATATACCATTATGAGGTCTTCTAAAACTATTTGAACATCGTGACAGTGTGTATATATATACGGTACCACCTCTGCTTCAAACTCTAAAGGCCCCCTGTTACTTCTCTCTGTGGCCCCTCCGAGTTGACTCATCTCTACGGTTCGGGCCGAGTTGACCCATCGGAACTCGCTCCCCTCTGATTCTTCTTCATGGATCCTACTCGGGCATTTGTGAGGAATATCAAGCGTGTCGTCTTCAAGGTGATGTTACATCGATTTCTTACCATCTCAAATTTCTTTTTTATTTTTTTCCCTTTTTCTGCTTTTTTTTCGCTTATATTTTTTGCATGTACGATCCGAATCAATTTTCTTACGTTGAATGTCGTATCCATTGATGACATTGTCAAAGAATTGCCCAAATTTCGTGTTTGATGTGTGTGCTTATACATATCTCTGCATGTATACATCCGTTCATACAAGTGCGTATCTGTTTTCACATTTTATATTTACTGATGTGTACAGGTTTATATATATATATATATATATTTTTTTTATGGTAACGGATAAATCCCCATGACCAATGGCCCGAGTTCAAAACTCCGGACTGAGCAAGACCCCACAACTCATCCAGTCCGGTAAGAGAAGACTTACTCAGGTGGAGTCGAACCCTCAATCTGGGTGGATCACCCAAGTCTTAGGCGCGCCTCTCACTCCACTGAGCTAACTCTCGTGGGATAAGATTATATATTTTTCTTTCATCGTATATATGTATTTTCTATTTCCTTGTTTATATATTGATTTTTTTGGCGGATATTTTTCCCCTGGACTGGGAATTGTTTGCTTACATGTTAATAACAACTACGTCCGCAAATGGACTGACCTATTCAAGAATGTTATCCGTTTGCTCAAAGAAAAGATTTTAGAACCAATTAATAGTTTGTTTGTGAATTTTCTTAGGAGAGAAAAGAAGAGAAATGGAAAGAAAAAGTTAAAGTGTTAAAATTAAAAATTTTTTATCTTTCCAAAAGTGGGAAGATACGGAAAGAAGAGAAAGTGAATTAATGAAATTTTCAAAATGACATATTTACTCATAAAATAAATAATAAAAAAATAAATTACAAATATGTCTAAGACTATATAAATTAGTTATACTCTAATGGTAAAATAATCATCTATTCTTCCTTATCCTTTTATTGATTCTTAGCTCACAACCAAAGAGAAAGAAAATTATTATTCTTTCTTTCCTAAACTTACGAACAAATTAAGAAAAGAAAAAAAGTATAATCATTTCTCTTATTTTCTCTGTCTTCTAATTAATGTTTTCTTTTCTTTTCTCTCCTAAACTCACAAATAGAACAGATTCGAATTCATCTCATTGACAGCTTGGCTAGACTAAATAAACGAGCTTAGTCTAAATAGAAAAGTTAAGATTGTTTAGTAAATAAGTGGAGCTTGAACATTGCCTATCTCGGCTCGTTTAGTATTTATATATATAATAAAATAATATATTAATTATTTTGTACTAATGTTATAATGTATTTTTCACAATTTACTAATGTTTAGTTGAATCATTTCTATGCTAGTAATTACTCTTTGCACTATCATTTCTCATAATATAAAATTTATATTTGAACTACTACACTACTCAATATAAATGAATTTTAAATTGACTGATAATACCGCATTGATTTATTGAAATATTAGAAATAATGCACTAATAAACTATTTCTATTTTTTCCATATCAGTTTGTAGAAATGAAAAATGTCTCCTCCAAGTAACACTATAAATAAATCTTACCATTTATGAATAATCCGGGCTTGGCTCTCTAAAAAACTCAAGATCGATTGGACTCATTCATTTAATAAACAAGTCGCGCCTGAACAAAGCTAGGCTCGCCTCGGTTTGTTTTCATCCCTAATAACAACAAGGATCTAACCTTGAAATTAGGGGTTTATTTTATTATTTTTGTATCTTTTGGTAAATAGTGAGTGATGGCAGACAATGATGGTGATTTTTTTTTTATTTGGGAATTATTTATTTATATGTTGATGATAACACTTGGAAGACTTTGAAATTAGACTTGTTTAATTAATTTTCATGGCTCATTACCCCAATTTTTTTTTTTCTATATTTTTTTCCCCAAATAATATAAATTTACAATGATAAGTGCAACTTGTATTCCAAATTCAGCTACTCACCTATCATGGGATGAATAATGATGTTTTAAGCTAGACAACTGAAGTTGAGATTGTGAGATCTAGTGTTACTTTATCCTCTTTGATTTACACGATTTCATGGTATAACACTCTGTTCATGCCTTTTGTTTTGTTTGTTTTTTCTTTAATTATATATTTTGCCTGTAGGAGGAGTTCCAGCACATTTTGCTTAGCGCACCTCAAACCATTTTTATGTTGATTTGCTGCGTATTTTTGCTCAAGACTTTTGCTTTCTTGGGTTCAATTTCTATACTCACAGCAAAAATTTGAGAATTAAATTTAATAGCATTTTCTTATTGTTCTTGCATGGAAGAATCTATATCCAACTGATACGAATGGAAGTTATCAAATTAGATGTTATCACTTTACAAATTTATTGTTTTAACTAATTTGTCTATGGATTACCACAGGTTGGGACAGCTGTTGTTACAAGGGATGATGGAAGATTAGCGGTTGGCAGACTCGGCGCTATATTTGAGCAGGTACATTGAGCTTGCTATGTAATTTATCTATAGGATAATCAGATAATGAAAAAAAAAATAAAATAAGGGGAGCAAAGAAGTAGAAAAAAACATTAGGAGGAAAAAAATCGAAGTATCTTTTGGTTGAAATGGCCTCTGGAATTTTTGAAATGAATTTGCGGCTTGCATGCATTACCTTTTCCATCTTTCTCATAGAAATGATGTGTTTCATGTGGAATGTTTATGAGTTAGACTAATTACTGTGTGCTACATGACCTGCCTCCAGCTTGAACGATTAAATTCTCAAGGTTTTGAAATTATCTTAGTCACTTCAGGAGCAGTTGGAGTGGGGCGCCAAAGGCTTAAGTATAGGAGATTAATTAACAGCAGGTTCACATGGTTTATTTTCGTGATTCAATTTCATATTATTTCTTTTTGTATAGAGAATATCAGTTTGAATTTTATATGATTGATCAACAACTTTATATTTTTAGTTATTTCAATCACTTGACAAATAGCTGGAATTTAGATATGTTCTTACCTTGTTTGCATAAGGAATTAATATGTAGATAGGCTGATGCTAGTTGACAAAAACTATGTTGCCAGATATTATTTAATACTGTTGCTTTATTATGTTTCTTGATTTCAAAAATTATAAATAATTGGACCTATCATTTCTCAAACACTCCCATTTTCTATCAATTAGGCATATTTAATTGGATCTGGAAACGCAAACTGTATGATTCTTAGAAGTCATTATATTCAAAGACCATTATTTCATCTCACTTATAGAGAAAGGTAGGGGAATAGTGGGGAGGATTTACCATTCGATTTGTTTGAATTGTTTATGAGGAGGGGAACTAAAGTGAATGGCAGGGATCAAAGGGGAGAGAGGGCCCACAACTTGAACATTTTTGCTTTTCAAACTGAGTGGAAGTGAAATGAACTTTATTTATATATTTTTAATTCGGAATACATCACTTTATTCAAGAGAATATAAGTATAAATCTTACTTTTTTAAACTGATTCACCCCCCTTCCTTTCATAATTATTTACCTAACTAAGAAAGATGAAAGGTTTCTCTAAATTTTCAATGAAAGGAAGGAGGAAGGGTTATGATGTGAAACAAAGAAGGACTCGAGCAAATAGAAGAGACAAAACTAAGGAAACAGATAAACAAGCCTATGGAGAGAGAGGGAGAGAGAGAACCAAGGAGGGGAACAAACACCGAGGGAAGGGAAAACAACTCACAAGCTTCCACAGCATTCAGCATCCACTTAAATAGAAAAGTTCAAAGGGATTGATAATAAAAAACTATCCTAGGGAAACCCAAGGGATAGCCTTAGAATAACAAAACAAACATATCCAAGGGGAATGTATTCTTCAAGGGGTGGTTGGGATTTCTTCAACTAAGAATCCAAAGGGGATGTTTTCATCAATTCGCTTGGGTTCATCAAGTTGAAATCACACTATCTAGCATTCAATCACCGGGCCTTGAGCAGCGCAAGTGTGTAAACTTCTCCACAAGTTTGCATGTGCACTTAAATGGTAGAATGAAATTGGTGTCCCCACTAACTCTCCATAGTGGAAAGAACTTGACTTTGGCAAGAGATTTTGTTTACTCCAATAGGATTCCAAAAAGAAGGGATCAAACTGCGAGAAAAGGCTTTGCAATGGAAGGGCGAAATCCCAAGGGACATTTTGGAAATTAGGCATAAGGTTCCATCCCAAAAAGGATATGGGCAAGCAGGGAGAGCATTGATGCAACCACCAGTGAAGACTATACAAACATTCTTAATGATCGGGACAACCTCTTTAGGTTGTGTAACGCTGCAAGGTACAACATAAACCACATCGCTAAGGATTAGGTCATTGGAATCATCACTAAGTCATTAATAACCTTGTTTTCATTGGTAATCGTTAGTTGAGTGTTATAAGAACGATCTGGTACTAACTTCGAATTTGAAGATGGTTTGATGAGTGGTCTCGACACTTATTATCATCTTCATTATCATCTGAATTGTTGTATATACTTTCTCAATTAGTGTATCTTATCTTCATTCATTCACGTTGATAATGAAAATATCAGTTATGAAATTATCTTTGAGAATACATGATAGAAGCAAAACTGAATTGTTTGCAAAAATGGATAGTGGTGTTGAATGTGTTTTAGTCTTTTAAACTGATATTTCTGTTCAGGGCTGTAATTAAAAAGATTGAGCCGGAGGGTGAGTTCATCACCTGAAGGAAATCCATCCTTTTTTGCAGTTTTGCTGATCTCCAAAAACCACAAGATGAACTTGATGGAAAGGCTTGTGCAGCTGTTGGACAGAATGGTCTCATGGCACTTTATGATAATTTGTTCAGCCAGGTGCAAATATAATCTTTGCATTGTCCATGTTGAACAGAACTAGAACATTTGTTAAGTTTTGCATTTTTTAAAGTAAAACTACCACTTTCCCAAATACAGTACAGGTTGAATGTTGCTGTTTCTGATGCATTTTCTAAGTTTGTTTGGTTGATGTCTGTTTGTTCTTATGTACAACCTTCTTTATGCAGCTGGATGTAACGTCTTCTCAACTTCTAGTGACCGACAATGATTTTAAGTGTCAAGATTTCAGAGTCCAGCTGTCTCAAACAGTGAATTCATTGTTAGCTCTGAGGAGTATTCCTATTTTCAATGAAAATGATGCCATAAGTACCAGGAGAGCTCCATATGAGGTAGTCAACTTCTCTTTACTCTCCTCTGCTCTGAGTTTTTATTGATTTTTACATTTTTTTTCCTTCCTGTTCTTTTTCCTTCACCCCCCTTTCCCTTATGTATGTCCTACGGGGAAGGAGGTAAGGCAGTAAGTCATAGAAAAAATTCTTAACATGGTAGTTCCATTGCTGTTGACATCATTTCCTGTTATTGCAACAACATGGTACCGTACTGTTGTTCATCAACTAATTGTTGCGACCTGGCCACCCATGAACATTTGCTTCTCTTAAAAGATCAAGCTTTATCTTTTAAATAGGTGGAGAGTCATGAAGTGGTAAATTTTAACTTAACGATGGCGATTATTTGCAAATGTGGAGCCAAGTTACATTCTTGTTAGGCACAGTTTCATTTCATATTCCGTAAGCTGATATTAATAGGTCTTCTTCGAACTGCTGAAGTCTGGGAGCCAACAGTGCCTTCTTGTAAAGTAGTATCCCATCCTAAAACAAAAAATGTTGGGGCTCCAGTTACAAAACAAACTCTACCTTGAGGAAGCAGACGACAATAATTTCTAATTGTTGGCCAAAAAGGTTGTAATGGACTCTCCAAATTCTTTTCATCCAATGGTTGCTGTTAAATCATAATTCACTGTTTAGCAATGGCATCTGGAGTCATCAGACATGCTCATGAACACAAATAACTTACTTTCAATGCTTCTATTGGATTATTTTATCTTATCTTATCAATCATATTGCCTGGGTCAACAGGAACTTTGCAGTGCTGACATTGTTATGATCCGCTTCTTGGAAGTGAAGTGCATAAGATATAATTGCTTATGCTAAGCATTTTCATTTCCAATATCAGTTAGTTATATGTTATGTCATCAATGATATATTGTAGACTCATGTCCTAACTCGTCTGAAAGCTATATTTGCATCTTGATTCTGATTATAAGCATTAATTGCAGGATTCTTCTGGTATATTTTGGGACAATGACAGTTTGGCTGCTCTTTTGGCTCTTGAACTAAATGCTGACCTTCTTGTTTTGCTGAGTGATGTAGAGGGCCTTTATAGTGGCCCTCCAACTGATCCACGCTCGAAGCTAATCCATACATACGTAAAAGAAAAGCATGAAGGAGTAATTACATTTGGTGATAAGTCCAGGGTGGGAAGAGGGGGTATGAATGCTAAAGTAAAAGCTGCTCTTAACGCATCTTCTGCTGGTATCCCTGTTATTGTTGCAAGGTATAACTCGACATGTTTGTTAACATATCGGAGGTATCGATGTTTAGATAAATAACCATATGAACCAAACAAACATATATTCCATTTTTAGTATCTAACTGTTATATGGCTGAACTGTTAAGGGTGTTGTCCAAGAACCCGTGATTTAGCAATCAGCTCCTAGGTCTCTGTTGTAATTTATGATGTCAAACTGGCACTTTAACTTGAAAACATAGTAAAAATATCATAGTAAAGGAAAACAGAAAGAAAATTAACGAAACAATTGCCGTAATGAATAGTAACTGTTATTTGATTTATTGTTATGATGACCCTTCCTCTCTACACTTATAATTACGACCCAAATGAGTATTAATTTCATCTGTCCCAGGCTGCCTATATGGATCCATCTTTTTTAGTTGGTTCTTTGTAAAGCCATATCTTCTCCTAAATCATAAGATTCATGGTTATAAGATGTGATAATACCACAACCGTCTCACATCGGAAAGGAGTCGAGGATTGAGGTAGCTTAAAAGCGCCTCTACCTCTCTCCTTGGCATGACGTGTTTTAAAGCCGTGTGGGCATTGGATTTAGTGAGAACTTCAGGGTTAAGTGTGCTCTAGTGAGAGCAGTACCAGGATGGGTGACCCTCTGGGAAGCAGCTAACCAAATTCAAAGCAGATAGTATCTGCCAGGAGGGTCTATGGTGTACGAACAAAAATGAAACCTCATCAGTTGGCTCCTTCTATGAGAATCGAAAGGGTCATGAATCTGCCATTCCCAATCTATCAGTCTTCAATTGGGAGGCTCTGATAATACCACAACTGTCTCATATCGGAAAGGAGTCGAGAACAGAGGTAGCTTAAAACACTTTTACCTCTCCCCTTGGCACGATGGGCTTGCAGGCACTAGATTCAGTGAAAACTCTAGGATTAAGCATGCTCCAGTGGGAGCAATACTAGGATGGGTGACCCCCTAAAGAGCAACTAACCAAGCCCAAAGCGGACAATATTTATCAAGAGGGGCTACGGTGTGTGGACGAAAATGGAACATTATTAAGATGTAATCATAAATTTCTACTTACCATAGCCTTTCTCCTTTCTTTGGGCTTTAGATTGACCATGTGGAAGGTAGAATACTCACCATATCACCAATGGAATTTGATTAACAAAAGAAAACACAGCATGATTTATAAGATCATATAGGTCAAATGCAACTTGCCTGCTTGGAGGTGTTGGATATGACAAAAATGAGGAAAAGAGGAAACATTAAGTAGATCATGTCTTATTTTCTTTTAAATATAATATTTCTAAAGGATTTACATGCTAAAGCTCCATGAACACACACACACACACACACACGCGCGCGCATGATATTTTCATATCTTGCTTGATGCTTAGTTGTGCCTAGCTCCAATTTTTCCAAAATTTTTGCATCAATATTCTTGTCTTACCAAAGTTCCAGGCCCTGGAATTTTAATTTTAGCAACTTGTTGGAGGTGCTTGGTTCATGGTCCAGGCATTTTAACTATAATAGCTTCTTGCAGTCTTCCAAGATTGCTTACATCCCTCAGATATGTAAAAGTATAAACAGTTTCCATCAAGTGTGATCATGTAATAATTGCTAGATAATTAATCTACCTTTACATATCAGTATAAGACCCTACTCAGAGCTGGAATTGGGGAGGACTCGTCCCCCTTTTCATCTCAATCTCTAGGTTGTGCTGCTTGTGCACTGATCTTATTTGGTATCTACCTCTTCACATGCAAGCAGGGGTTGCATGTGAAGAAGTACGTTGGAATTTATCTGACGCTGGTAAATTGACCATCCCAAACCAGTATAAGATCCTAATGCATGCTCTCCACTTATTGTCGATTGGTTTTGAGTTGGATGCTGTCTTCTTCGATGTAGATTTTCTGGTTATGCTCTAATTTTGTTTGTCTTTTTGGAAGTGGCTTTGTTCCTGATAATATCAAGAAAGTACTAAATGGAGAACGTGTTGGTACTCTCTTTCACAAGGATGCATATTCATGGCTTCCACTTATGGACATTGAATCACGGGAAATGGCATTTGCAGCTCGTGAATGTTCCAGAAAACTTCAGGTTTATAATATCATGTTTATTTGAAATCACAGCTACTTTTTGTTACAAGATGAATTTTCTCTAAGACACGAGACCCACCGCTCAACTCATCTTTTTGTGCCTACTCATTTGCGTTTCAGGGGCTATCTTCACAAGATAGGGCAAAAATTTTATTTGATGTAGCTGATGCACTGGAAGCAAATGAAAGTTCTATCATGGCTGCAAATGAGGTTGATGTTACTGCTGCAGAGAGTACTGGATATGACAAGTCATTGGTATCACGATTGGCCTTGAAGCCTGGGAAGGCAAGTAGTTGTAAACAGTAAAACTCTTCTACCATCAATATATTTTGGTATATAATTTTCCATTTCGTTAATATTTTGTTATGCAAGGTTTGCTGGTCCGTTGGTGTTGATGGATCATTTTATCTTCACAATATAGTTTATTGGTTGCAGATCTCAGCACTTGCAAAATCTATTCGTTTACTTGCAGATATGAAAGATCCTGTTGGTCATGTTTTGAAGCGAACAGAGGTTATCAGACTTTATATAGAATCAATTTGTTGATATTTGTTAAGGCAAAGATATATTTTGGCTCAAGACAATTTGAAATATTTGACTTGGATTAAGCAGTGATGCACCTATCTCAAGTATCTTGACATTTCACTCCAAGAAAAATTAAGAAATTGAAGTGAATCTGCTTTATTAGAATTTTTATTTGTTTTATCTGAAGATTAAGGTTTAAATTATAAGTAATATTATTGAACTTGTCAATCTTTAAAAAGTGATCAGAAGTATATGTGATATATCTTGCTCTGTTGCTCTGGTTGTTGATTTGTCTAACACTTCTACTGACTATTCTGACATCCAGCTTGCAGATGGACTCATCTTGGAGAAGACGTCTTGTCCTTTGGGTGTTCTCTTGGTTGTTTTTGAGTCTCGACCAGACGCATTAGTTCAGGTAATAAAGAATACTTCATCTTGTCAAATCCTTAGAAGTTTTTCCCTGGTAAGGCTGTTTGAAGGGTTTCTAAGAAAAGTAACTGTTCTAAGAATTTTTCATCTTGGCCTTTCTCTTTATTAATTATAACTTTGGGTTGGCAATGGAAGCCCACCTTCCATATACCAGATTCTTTTGTCACATGGGATGGGTTTGGATAGCTAAATTTATCAAGGCTTAACATCATTATATCCATGCGGCTGCATACCTTCATAATTTTTATTCATATGAGAAAACCATATTGTCGTGTGATTGTGTCCTAATGGAGTAAAACATAAAAAAGGAACTGATGTCCTTTTTAGCTTCAGAGCCGCCTTTTGACCCTACTTAACAGAAAAATATGTTGCTTTTTGACCCTACTTAACAGGAAATTATGTTTGGACTATAATCACTTTAATATTTCTTGAGAGGCTTGAATATAAAAAGGTGTGCCACAGCCCCAAAAACATCCCGTGCCCATCTAGGTGAGGCCAAAGGGCCTCGTTAGCACATTCTTTGACGGGCAAGATCCTTAGTTTGGTGCACACAAAGCCCCTAATGCTTGATTTTATGGGGCTTATTGTTTTTCAATTCAACTGTATTGTTGTGTTATTGTGTCCTAATGGAATAAAACCTAGAAAAGGAGCAGACGTCCTTTTTAGCTTTAGAGCTGCCCTTTAGCCATACTTGACAGAAAATTATGTTGCTTTTGGCCCTATTAACAGGAAACTACGTTTGGACTATAATCACTTTAATATTTCTTGAAAGGCTTGAATATAAAAGGTGTGCCACAGCCCCAAAAATGTCTGATGCCCATCAAGGCGAGGCCAAAGGGCCTCATTGGCACAGGCAAGATCCTTAGTTTGGCACATATAAAGCCCCTAATGCTTTATTTTATGGGGCTTATTGTTTGCCACTTGAATTGGATATCTATCTCTAATGATTTTTATTGTTCAGGATTAAAATCTATGTGATTATAGTTTTTCATTATTGTAGAAACTCAATGGAATTTCATTTAGGTTGTTGCAGGTTTAGGCTTTAGCTAACCATCCTAGTTGATATGCGGCATATGCCAAAAAAATTGACTACTTTTGCACTGTAAGATTTTTTTTTTTCCCATCAAAAGTAAGGTATGCGATCAATTATCACCAAGTGCATATCCAATTTAAAAAGATATGTATGTGTGTGGATGTTAAGGGTCTTGTGAGAGGATCTTGTCGAGGGCGTTCTGGGTAGGTGATGATTCCCACACTTGCTCAAGATGTCACCAAAAATGGGAAGTGAAGAGCGTGGTAACCGAGAGAGAGTGAGGGGGGTGGAGTTGGGAGTAATTACCAGAAATGAAGTCTTCTTGGAAGGTTTAGTAGGTTTTTGCTTGACCATGAGGGCTTTAGTCTTTAGGTTCTAGACTAGCAAGTGACACATGCTGAGGAGGCCAAGGAGCCAGGACTTTGTTGTGACAGAGTTTCACTTGATGATATGGTGACACATCTTTGCAATGCAACAAGTGACATGCCTTCCTTACTCTAGCCTCCAAGCCACTAACTCCTTGTTGACATCCTTTATGATGGTCTTATTTGGTTAAAGAGATTTTGTAGAACGGTATTGTTGGGTTTGCATGAGAGTTCCTTCTTGGAGATGGTGATGGAGGGATGACATATCTCTCTTGTAAGAGGGTAGATTCTGCGCGTGTGTATCTTTCATGGAGGATCTTTAATTTTTGTGGGCAACTAGATCAATGATTATTTGGGAGTCACATGTCACCCCATATGGTTGATACACGTCCCTTGTGGCATTTGTTATTGTTAGGTATTTCGAGTATTGTGGAAATATTTTTCTTTCTTTCCTAGTCCCATGTCTTATTTCCTTCCTTGTTTGTATAGGATTATGTAGTTTTCTTCAATTCTATTTTGCGCAGGACATCTACCAGTATAAATAAAAATATAGACTACCCAATTTGGCTATCAAGCCATCGACTTAATCTTTTAACCGGTATCACAGCTAAAAATCACATGTCAGCCTTTCAATTGAATTATGCTTGGTCAATGGATGTAAAAGATTCTTGCTCCCAATTTCATACAATTAGCCTTACGTGGTCTATTTGTGCTGGTTTTAAATTGCTGTTTGTATTGTTTTATTGCAGTCGCACACGGTTATCTTGCACTTGCATGTTGTGGACGTGTTATCTTATGCATTGCCCCGTTGCTGTTTTATTTGTTGTTTGGTGTTTTCACTTCAGTTTTGTTGTGACTTGTATCCATTTTTGTTGCTATTTGGGTGTTGTTCCTTAGTTACTTTCACTATAGTTTCTTTCCTGTGTTGAAGTCATTTTTGCTGCTATTTGGTTGTTGTCTCGCAGCTGTTTTTGTTGTAGTTTCCTTCCGTCTTGCAGCCATTTTGTTGCTCTGTTGGTGGTTGTTTCACAACTATTTTCGCTGTAGTTTCGTTACTGTCTTGTCTTAGAACCTTTTTCAGTTTCATTGTTGGCTTGCAATTGTTTTTGCCATTTTGTTGCTACCATTTTTTTGTAGTTATTTCACTGTTGGATCACAATTGTTTTTGTAATTGTTTTTAGCTTCTATTTGCATGGGATAAGGCACATGTTCCTAGCACATTTCTTATTGTTGTGAGTAAAAAAGAAATAATAGGAGAGAGTATGAGGGCTAGGAAAATAAGGGAATTAATTAGCTGTTCATCCATATTTTAATATTTATATCAATAGAATTATGCTAAAAATACAAAAAATAAACCATTAATGATAAAATAATTGACTCTAACATTTCCCCTTTAGTACATATTAAACATGTCCAATTTGGACAACACATCTTGAAAGGAAGAATGAGCGAAAGGTTTAGTCAAAATGTTGCCCAACTAGGAATTGGGATGAACACAAGGAGTACAAAGATATCTTTGTAGTTGTAAGTTGCTGATAAAGTGACAATCTACTTCAAATGTGTTTGGTGTGCTCATAGAACGATGAATTTTCAGCAGTAAAGATAGTAGTCTGATTGTCACCATATATAGTTGTAGGGTTAAGTGCATCAAAGTCAAAATAGTAGAGTAATTAACAAACCTATAGCAACTTAGAAGCAATATGAGCTATGGTTCCCTCCTCTTCAGCTCTAGAACGGTAGCAACATATTGCTTCTCATTCCACCATGTAAAAAGATTGTCACCAACAGAAGTACAATAGCTTAAGGTAGGCCATCAATTAAACCAATTAAATGGAGACTAACTTTGATGATAAGGAGCTTGGCGTAGATGTCAAAAAGGTTGCTTACTACCCAACAAAAAATAATCTGGTGGTTGATCTATATATATCTCTCATAAGGTTCTCCATGGAAGAAATTATTCTTGATATCAAGTTAATATACTGGCTAAGAAGACTAATTATAACCAGAAAAGATATTCAAATGAAATCAAGGTGGGCAACTTAGGAGGGTCTCAAAGTAATCAACATAGTATTTTGAGTATGGCCTTTGGCAATTACATGGGCCTTGAGGTGTTCAATGGAACCATTTGAAAGGTACTTAATTGTGTAGATCCAACGGCACCACCATAAGGTCTTCCCACAATGGTAGGGGTGTTAGCTCAATTCTGGTTCTGATGAAGAGCTATCATTTCCTTATGCATTGCATTATTTTGTCTTTGCCTATTCTACACTATCTCTTTCTAAAGCGTATAGAAAGGAGCCTATTCTTTTCTGTCTATTTCAATATCGTATAAAGAGAAGCATGTTCTTATCTATTTCTTTTAGCATTGTATAGAGAGGCATCGATTCTTCTCTCTTTCAACATTGTATAGAGAGGCTCCTCTTTATACGATGTTGAAGGAGATAGAGAAGAATAGGTAGAGACAAAAGAATGAAAATACAAATAAGTATTATGATAACACAAAATGAGCAATAAGATGTTAAGTGCATGTGCACTTATTGCAACACAAAGTAATAGGTAGGTCATTGGATGATGCTGGAATGGATGAGGAACCAAGAGCTTCCGATGAAGAAGACCTAGAGGTCGGCCATAATAATTTAGCTGTTTATGCTGTGATTGCTAATAAACCTGCAATGGAGATGTGGCACTAAAGGAAGAAGGTCGAGATTCCGAATGATTGGGAAGTGCATAACTAAACTCATTTAATTATTATGAAGAGAGGACAAGGGCCTTCTCTCACTACAAGAAAAAAAATCTGGGCATAATTGCTGGCCTATGTTAGAAAAATATGAGGTAGATTAACATCAATACTCACAAAATACTAATAAGATGGTAGATGATAATAATGATAGATTTTTTTATTTTTATTTATTTATGGAAGAATAGCTAAGAAAAACACACTTGCAAACTTTATGAGAGACCTGATCTTGACTTGGATCAAGAACATGAGCGGAAGCTACATATTCAAAAGTACGAGGTGATACACAAAAAGACTACAACTTGTATACATCGAGAATCAGAGGGACTTAAGCTGAATTGATGAAGTTAATCAAATGATCCGCTGTAAGAATTATTTCTCCCCCAAAAAATGCTTTGAAACATGCATCATTTTGAATGAGAAAGTGCGAGCAATATCCGACATTTGGTAGCACAATTTTGTTGCGTGATACGAACACAATTAGTCTGATGAATAATTTGATGACCATAACAAAAGGATTGGATAACATACTGAGCATATTCCAAGGCATTATTGTATCATTTTCTTTTCAAACTGAGTACCAACTTCATTATATAAACGAGAGACAATAAGAAGCAATTGATATCGTTGGCGCATTAAAAAAAAAAAACAACTCATACGAGAGTCATCAACCACGAGAATTATGATATACTTATATCCATTAATACTAGAAACTCGGGAAGTTCCCATATGTTTGTATGAACAATGTTGAAATTCCTTGATATACATTGTTGGGCCCATTTCCTAACAATGTAAGCTTTTGAAACAATTGGCGACTTAACATGTTATCGAAGCTTTAGTTTGGAGGTCTTAGGCTTGGTGAAAGTGGGACTTAATAGAATTTCATCAATATAAGTTTTTTTATCTTCACTTGGAAATGGAGGGTTTCCATAACGTAGGCAACATGCTGACTCTCATTTCCTTTCGTTCCATCAGATTGGTGAATTAAGGCACTTGCACGTATCTTTTTTAGTATAGCATCCTAACTACCCTCCAAAAGTTGGGAAGGCAAAGGTCAGGCTCGGGTATGGAGGATCGTTTGAAGTGCTCTTAAGAAATGCTCTTATTTGTTCTTACAACTCAGCTGGACGTATAGTGGAGTTTTTTTTTTTTTTTAATGAGGTAGTCAGCAAGAGTCC